>CAJPEX010000336.1:94713-118277 GCA_905338405.1 Notodromas monacha
ACAATAAAAAATGGTTTTCTTACTGCTGGAATTTTTTAAATAAACAACCCGGGGGTCACGAAAAGATTGAAATTTATCCTACAGCGCTCAGCCAATTTTTTCTTCAAATGCAGTATTTAGCTTAAAATGGGCTATATACTGTAGGTTCCTCCTGAACTATTAATGGACAAAACTAGAGTATGCGCTACATGTAGTTGTATGTATATATACATACAACTATAGGGGTATACCCCTATATAGAGAATCGGGAAGACCACTATAGAGAATTGGTAAATTAGATGTCGTATGAATACTTTTGAGTCGATTCGATGACAATATTGTAAACAAGTATGAACAAAGGATCAAAACTGCGTAGACATTAAATGTAATTCGAACATGAAGACGATTGTCAGTTCAATGTGACAGATATGCTGTAGTAGACATCGTGAAAAATGTGTGAAACACCATATTTTTATGTGTTGAATATAAGGTTTGGCTTGAACCGAAGGTGGCGCGCAATATTCTAATTTCGACGAGGTTAAAGCGAACAAGATAAGTAATAAAAATATTTAAAATAACTCAAACTTGATAACATGTTGAATAAACGAGAATAAAAATGTATGTAACATTTTCATGAGGTTTTTTGGCTCATCTAAAAAGAAGAGGTGTTCTTGAATTTTATTGTCGTCTCTCGCGGAAACGATTAGCATAAATGCCTCTGACAGGTCCTTTATTCACTCGGAAATATCTTTTTGATCAGTTTCTCTTCCGAAAGTACATGCAAAGTTTTTCACATTTCACAGGCTATCACGATTTTTGGTCTCAATTTCATCGTGCCAATACGAAATTTTTACAATGGTCTGCTCTAAATATAACTCAATTTCGCAATCATGAACATTCTTTTTTCAAGCATTTTCGGGAGAGCTATTCAACAAAGTTTCATTCGCAAAAGGTTGTTCCATTTGAATTTTGAAGCTAACGCAGACGCCTCAGAGGACATAATTTGTAGGGATATTAAATCTCCTGTTGTACTTCCAATCATGAAATGAAGTAAATAAGGGCACCTGACAAATTCTCAGCTCTAAATTATAACTCTAATATTATTCACACACTCCATGGTTAGAAAGAAACCTGTTCGACATTGTTGGAATCATTTACGCGGCCTCCATGACGAAAATAAAAAACAAATCAACGATTGCCGTAGAATTTCCCTTCATTGCTCAGTGAAGTTGATCTAAAAGCACGTCTCGCAAAACAATCGAGCATTTTAATGCGCAATTAATTCCTCATTTTTAACTTAGTCTAGCTATCATGTTTATCAGCAAAAAAGCAACCTTCCGAAGTGCGGGTGGAAGCATTCAACGGTATATGTTTCCTTCATTACACTGAAAATAAATGCGAAAATAAATTTAAAAAAAAGCGGCTCACATATATTTTTCGTCGCGCGTCCCGGTAAAGAGTAAAAATCCTGCTCAACAAAGTTGGATGAAAAGGGAAGCCTCGGCAAATGCCCTGAAGGATAAAAGCGGGGGGGGGGGAGAGCTAAAAAAAAAAAGGAGTGTTGAAAAATATTCACGCTCAACTTGATGCAAGGAGGTTATTCTCACTTGAGAAGTGGATTTGTTAAACTACTGCAGAAAAACAAAATGAAAATAGGTCATTAAACGTGATATTCCAAATTAAAGATACAATGCTTGGTTCAATTTTGGCAAAATACAGAGTTCCAGGGTTTCAATTGTCAAGCAGTAATTTTTAGCGTATAAAATGTATACAAATGAAGGGATGATTCAAGAAACGTGAAAACTTGGAAACTTTAGCTTAACTACTTAACACTGTTCCCACAAAAGTGTAATGGATTTTTGAATTTTATTAGTAATGAAATTTTATGAATTTCCAACTGAAAGAGCTGCAAACGACCACGCATATTCAGTTTTGATGATATGGATAGTTATTTTTCTATGGCGTAAATACACAGAAAAATGGACGAAAGGGGCGCAAATCAAACGAAGGGATTAAAAAAAAAAAGAGAACAAATGAAAAATCAGCATTCATCTATAATATTGACTTTGAATGGCAGACTATGTCATGCTACATAGTCAGGCCTTCACACTAGCAATTTTTTTTTGCCTTTTGAATTTACAAACAAGAATAAGAAAACAATTCCCTTTAAAAAGACTAAATTCAGAAAAGCATGCCATCCGAGAAGGTGCGGTCTCATCACCTTTTTATGATGCCTGTACATCATGAACTTCTTTTCTCATAAACAAAACATAAACACAGCACATTCGTCAACATTTATAAAATCATTGGAAACTATGAATGCTAATAACAATCACATAACTGCCTTGATAAAAATCGTCTCATTAGAAAAAATAAGAATGAGAAGTAAATTTTGTCTGGACTCAATAAATAAAGAAAGTATTGGCAAAAATGTCTTCGAGTTATGGACTGAAAAAATGAAAAATAAAATGAAATAATTATTAACTCGGGGCAAACAAGGAGTACTGCTGCGGCGGTCTTTTCTTTGTTGGCCGATCGCCGAAGCATATGTTTCAAAACTGATTTCCGTGGGCGTGTCGACTTGATGAAGCCGCTGGTCACGCGCCCGCTTGCAGCTCGGGTACATACAATTATTATTATTTTTTTGGTTTCCTTCGGTTTCAAAAACGATGCTGATGTACCACCAAGATAACCTGGCGAATAAATCCTAGCATATTCCGAGATCCCGACAATAAGAGAGAAACAGAAAGAGAGTTTGGTACCGTTTTATCAATAAATATTTAAATTAGCGAACTTTGAACGTAATCTACTTCGTAGCTGACCATCAATAAAAACCATAGAGCCTTAAACTATTTCATAGGATGTACCAAATATCGCAGATGATCAAAATTACACTCTAAAAAAGTCACGCAAAAAGCGAACTTTGAACGTAATCTACTTCGTAGCTGACCATCAATAAAAACCATAGAGCCTTAAACTATTTCATAGGATGTACCAAATATCGCAGATGATCAAAATTACACTCTAAAAAAGTCACGCAAAAATATTTAAAAATTTCCCGACAAATATTGCTTGCAGATTTTTAAAAAATCTTCAAAAATTTACGCATTCTCCAGATTCTTTGAATGGCTTTTATATCAAAGATTGACGGTTCTTTGATTTGTGCCTCTCTCACGATGATTTTTTCCTCTGATATCCAAATAACTTCGTGAAACTTCCAAGCATTATTCAATCTTTAAATGAAATTTCATCAATAAATTCAAGACGAAGAAATAAAGCTGCTCAAATTAAAGTGGCACGGGCCAAATCCTCTTCTTACTCTGCTGAATCGAAATTCATGCGCAGTTCTGAAATATATGAATAATTTAGGTTGTGCATGTTGATTTAAAAAAAAACAACAATTATTCCTCGTGTCTCACGTCACCAAAACAAATGATCAAAAATTCTTGAAAATGTCGGTCATGAACATAAAATCGTATTTTTGTAAGCATTCGCCTTATTTTCATTGCCTTTCACCAACATACTCTTGAGCAGATGTACAACCGTGATTGTTCACAGTAAACCTCGAATTTTCAGTTCAGTGGGAATTTTATTGCTCATCGCCTTCGTGTAAGTAAGGCAATTCGCACTTTCCCCAGCTGTTTTCAGACGTCCAAAAAAATTAAAAATAAAAATCGAGCCCGTTACCGTGTTTTCGTCAACAATACGCAAGACCAAATAAAAGGAATGCTGGCAATTTTTTCGCTTTTTTTTTATGCGGAAACATTTGTGCGTGTATGTGTGTTACTTTTTCCTGTCAGCTATTCGGCTTCAGGAAAGAATTCGTTGATGCTTGCGATGGTTTTTCTTTGAAGAGCAACAGTATTTTGAACAAGTTCTCGACGAGAACACGACATATATACGTTCCATCATGCAGTTATTGCGGGGCGGAAGATTATTCAATAAATTTCTGGAAAAGCAAGTACTGCATGTACGGGTACTGTAATTTAATGAAATAACCGGCGGGTGTTCTTTGAAGAATGTGAAGCTGCCTGACAAAAACTCCCTTCTCACCCACAAGCTCTTAGTTGGGCACTCAACCTTCAAGTTGGCTCGGTCTGCTCGGCTGCGGCAACTTGCGCGTGTTCGACTGCGCACATTGCTCCGTAGAAATGACCACTCAGCGCGGGTCTGAGGTGACAGTGGCGGCGCGAAGTGGCGGAAAAGACCCGGGTCTATGCTCGCGTTTCAGGGACGACTAAAATCATCATCATCGTCATCCACACTTGTGACGGCAGGATCAGTTTAAATCCCTTCTCGATGATCAAAATGGATTATGAAAGGCCTGCGCATCTTGCTTCTCCAGATATAACCAGGGCTCTGCGAAAAACGTATGCCGCCAGAATCAGTTTAAATCCCTTCTCGATGATAAAAATGGATTATGAAAGGCCTGCGGATTTTGCTTCTCCAAGTATAACCAAGGCTCTGCGAAAAACTTATGCCGCCAGAATCAGTTTAAATCCCTTCTCGATGATAAAAATGGGTTATGAAAGGCCTGCGCATTTTGCTTCATTTATGTTGGGCATGCATGCCATGTACAGTAAAATACTCTGGTGTACTCAATCCTTAGAAGCATTTCCCCCCCTCCTCAAAATTGCAGTGCCAGGAAACATCCTGGCACTGCACTACTGCAGCATCTTTGACAATAACTTATCCTATTCTGATTGCATAGTTAAACCTTTTGAAGGTTAAATATAATTGTTAGTATATAAGCTGCTCTTTTCCAATAATAGATTAGATTCAGTTCAACTGTGCGTTATTCAGATTATCCTCATTATTCTTGCAAGCCTGAGCTCGTCAAGTCATTTATTCATATATATTTGCGTGAAATACAGTTTTTCCCTTTAACGTAGGCATTCCAAAAGGAATCCTGGTCCAGTCCCAAACTGATCAACTTGTTTTATTGTTCATCAACTAAATACTCAACATCAACTTATATTGCAGCCTTTTGTGCCCGATAGCTTCTTCAGATAACCCAAGATCTGCAAAAGAAAGCTACTGCATAGGATGAAGAATCTCTCTCTCTCTCTCTCTCTCTCTCTCTGTACAACAATTTTGTCTACAATAATGATTTTCTCTATACAAAGAATTTTTTATTGGCTCTATATAGGAACATCAGCCAATGTTAAAGAGGTTTCCTCTAAACCGAAATGCTCCTCACCACGATTTTTTCTGGGCTTTTAAATTGTGTTGCACAGATAAACCTATATGCAGCACACAAAATGGATTTATCAATGCAAACCTGTGTCAATAAAATAAGTTTCTCAACTGGATTAATTTCTGCCTCATACGTTTGTGGAGAATATTATAAGAATCCTACTGTAATGAACTCCGTTATTATAGGAGACACATATTATTCACCGTTTCCCAGGAAATAAAATGTATTTAAAATGTGCGTTCAATTGGAGGAAAATATTTAATTGCGACCTGACGTAATATTCACGATATTCCCACAAAATTCAGAATCCACGAGACATAAAAAGTTATTCAATCAGGGGAAAATGAAGTGGCTACAATTTTAAGTGAAAACCATGCATGATAGTTTGCTTGTATGCAGAGTCAATTGGATTCTTGATTAATCGGAACCCGTGTAATCGAAGTACAGCAGCATATGGCAGATTCAGAATGAGATTCCGTATTTATCCTGACCTCTCAGTTAAAACCTGAAATAAATATTCCTACTCGGAAGTGTTCGTTAAGCTTCTAAGCTACACATATTCGTATAGTGTCTTAAATCTGCAGTAAACTTGTAACGAGAAATAATTGTACTGCACTTGTGCTTCACTCATTACGCGAACTTATGATTCATAAATAAGCGCAGCACATGCATTAAATAAACTGACTCCTTACAACAAAACAAAAACATCCTTGCTAATATGGGCACCCAAAAGAAAAAAGACACGATGAACATTGCGGATAAAATATTCAATTTCAAACCCGTGTTCCCAATAATTCCAAACCACACAGCGGCGCACGTGTCATTTAATTATGCGACAAAATTGAAAATTCACGTCAAAAAATTTAAAACAAAAATAAAATAAAGAGCGCTAAGAATTAAATATACGCGGTGGAAAAGTCATTTAAAAATTATGGAGCCCTGTCGATGAGGAATTATTAGCCAAGATACGTGTGAGTCCCGGAAAGTTGAATATACATCAAGAAGGTCCGTGGGCGATTAACCTACTGTTACTTTCTGGTCTCTCAAGACTGGCTGGCGTGAAGCGGAAACATTACACGGAATATTTGGCCCACGCAATTAAAAACTCTGAACCCTCCCGCGTCAGGGGCTCGGGGGAAGGAAACGCAGGATACTCTTGAGAATGGGGAAGGCAAAATTGCATTCCGATCGACTCGGGGATTCCGAGTGCGGTTTGTTTAATTAACAGGACCACCCCCCGTGGGTGAGCATCGGGGACGATTTTCATCCCGGGCCGTATTGCCTAATAGCGGATGTAAATCCCACCCTAATTCGGCTAATGACTCCTGATAACGCGTCGCGGAATTTTTCTTTCCTTCTCTTCAGGGAACAGCCCGCATTAATTTTCGTGCCCAAGGAAGTATAACTGGCCCCGTTCCCGACGAGTCGACAGAAGAACCTCTTCCCACCAATTCGACTGAAATACTCGTCATAACTTTCTATAATTCTTTTATCTATTTTTTTTAATGTCTCTTCTTCCGGTTCCCAAGTTGAGCATATTAAAGCTATTACTGAAAACTCGCTATCGAATTTCCATCCTCATTTGCAGAAATTCCGTCTGAATTCATAAAACCCTACTGTAAAAATGGAAATTTCTTATCCAATATCAAACTGAGTATATATTACCGATGTAATTTCAATGAGGCCTATATGTTCGCGAGCTATAATTCTCCATTTCGAATTACTGTACTATAAACGTTTGCTGAAACTTTTCAATTGAAAAAAGGAAAAATAATATTTGGAACCTTGCTATATAAGCAAAGTTTAAAATGTGTTTTACAAAATAGATACATTTACCAGGCACAAAAGCTTTTGAAGTGAATTGTCACAAATGTTAACCGTCAAGCAGCACAAAGAAATGGAATCGAAAGTTTCGGAGAAATAGATGCAAAAAATTTTATCTTCAGAAGAATGCTCCAGATTGCATAAAACATATTTGAAAATGAATTATGCTGATATGAAAAATATTAATGCGACCTACTTTTGTCGCATTGAAATTATTTTTTACATGTAAGTTTCTTTTGGCCTTTATTTACGTCATCAGGAATATCTTCGCTTTCCAATGTTCATCAAATAAAATTTCAAAGTTTTCCAGATTCAAGATCCGTGGAAAATTAATACTGTAGAATTGAAATTTCTACAAGGTTGACAATTTTCTAAGTTTTTCTCCTGACACAAATCGATCGAAACAGAGCTACTCTTGTTTTTTTTATTATGCCGTTCAATTCTATGCGGCGAAAAAAATAAAAAAATTGTATTGATGCCATCAATATCGCAAAATTTCTTCAGGATCGTTGTGATAATTGCATTTTTTTCTGGAGTACAGGTACAGGCTCCTAAATGATGAATGATGAGTTTTTTTTTTTTTCAAAAGTCAACCGGTTGCTTCTGAGCTATAAAAACAGAATTAATGTTCCATCGAGCTCAAGGTTGAATCAGAAAGCCAATTCCAGTTTCGAAATGTAAAACTGACTCTATTTAGGGTTATCTCGCCTTAAGAGGGCGAGTGACGGAAAGAAAAATAAAAGGAGAGAGAGAGAGAAAGAAACGAGAAGCGAGGATAAGCTGGGGGTAGAAGGCTGAGATAAAAGAAAAATTTGCCTATATACCTTATAGGCGGCGATTACCGGAGGTTTATATACTGTATATGAAACAACTCCGCCAAAACCACGGCCCGTTATCGGGGAGAAACACAGTGCATGCTAATATATCAAAAAACGTGGGGGTTGGAAGTCAAATTTTTCCCCTCATTGCGTGGAATCCGCGTTGATGACCCGAGTGCGATACGATACGCGCCTCTTCTCTTGAACAGGTCGGAAAGAACTTGAGGCAGCAGCAAGGATAAACCCGAAACCCCGGGGGCCGAGGGTTTTTCTCCTTCATTTCATACGCATATTTTCCCTGTTGGGTTATATACTGTATTCGCGAATTCTTACACAGTATACTGCGACCCCCTTCGGGGTTCCACACCCCGGCGCTTCAGACGGATGAGGGGGACATTTTCGAGGGGTGGTAACAGGTGTTGGCGGACTTGCACAAAAAGCCTCTGGAGACAAAATCCCTCCGAACTATGGAAGGTTTATTCAATATACAGTCGACTATAAATTAACTGCATTTATTTGAGAACCAGAGAAATAAGAAGCGCACCAAATTTTTTTTTGCCCAGCGGTTTGACGAAAAAAATACATACAATAACTGAATAAAAAAATCCTAGTTTTCCGCTCACTTCAGAGACACAAATTGTACGGTATTTAAAAAAAATATTCAGAAATTGTATTTTAGTTTCAAATGAATGTTGGATTCAATTGCAAAAAGGAATGGAACCAAATTTTGCTTTTTTGAAGGCGAAATTACGATTTTTATCCGAAGAAAAATTATTGGCCATAAACTCTACAAATTATGATTGTTTCAAAAATAAGTCCATCTTTCTCGAGGAGACTTTTTCTCTCTCACCGCTTCCACGAATTGATGAAAATGTTACCCAATTCTTTTTTTTTAATTCAGGACAATAAATCAAACAAAAGTGAGTCTTCTTCACAAAGCTGTATATTTCCTTGAATCAACAAATATGCGTGACACTTGCAGATTTCGGTTCCTTTAATCGCAATACTGTGAATTCTGTTACATGATCATAAAAAAATCGTACTAATTTTGAAACACAAAATGCTGCACCCCGTTTATCGAACAGATATAAGTACAAATCATCGCTCCACGCCTCATTTCGGCATTCGAGTAAATTATAAATACTATTTTTAAAGTTTTAGAGTCGAATAAAAGCTGTGATGAGTCTTGATTATATTTCACACAAATTCGTACATATCGTTCCTTATCGAAAATATGTGAATCCAATCAAAATTACTGCGAATCTCTCGACATCCGTTTTGTCCGCAGATTTTCAAACTTGTTTCCTCATCTTGGCAACACTATTAGCAATTTAAATACACTGCAATGAGCAGTTTAAAAAAATTAATACTCTGTGTGGTAAAGCGAATAATTATTCTCCTCTTTTATTTTGACGTGAGTATCACTGTGTCGAGATTCCACCTAACTTTTCTAGAATTGCTTCAGTGGCTACGGTGTATTCCTGTTTCGACGAATGAATGCAAAATTTTGTCCAAAAGAGAAGCTGCGAACTGATGGGCGGGATTTTGGCAGGGTAAAAGCGGTTGTATTATACAGGTACAAGAATGTGTTGCCCTCGCTTTTCTGAGTGCGGGTCACGTATATAGTGAAAGAGCAAGAAGTGAGGAAAAAAGGGTCGCCGGCCGAGAATGAAGCGTTGGATGACAAGCGACGCGATACGAGGTCCGGTTACGTTTTCGCAGCTACACAGCGGGATAAATCGATTCCCAAGGGGGGGGGGGGGGGGGGGCTGTGATTAGGTGCAGGGATAGAGGGGGGTTGTGCGGGGGTTAGAAGAAGAGAAAAGGGGGAGGTTACCGTAAAACGCACTCCTTATTCTGAACCCACCCCATGCTTGGGGGAGAAAAAACGTGAATGACGCCGGCCGACCCGCCGGCGATCCCCCACTTATTGAGAAAATGGCAGTTCTTCAAATTGGGTATCACCACTTTTTTTCTTTCTTTTTCCCCCCAATTTTTTTCAGGTTATCAAGTTTTTTCACTGAAACCCCAAAATCTATCACTGTACTTTCCTTCTTTGCCTTGATTATGCAAGAAGAAAAAAGTTTGAAGATATCTTCTATATTCTTGCCCTTCGGCGATGAAAAGCTTCTTCAAAAATTCTTAGATATTTAAAAATGAAAAAAATTCCCACAGCGAGGACAAGAAAAAAAGGTCAAGAACGTTAGCCGATGAACTCCAATGCAGTGTTGCCCAAAAATACGTATAGCAAATAATTTTTAAAAAGTTCAATGAATTCCGGGAAAATCTTTTCATTTTAAAGTCATTGAAAAGAGAATCGCAATGACGCTCTCAATTCCACAACGACAAACGGTCGCAATATTGCAGCTGTTGAATTTGAATTTGGCATGAATAAGGGGAAACCTTGCATTTACTTTGACAAGCGTTTATATTTTAAAACGTTGCCCAAAAAAGTGATATTCAATAATTTTGAATAGGACACATTTTCTTGGAAACGCGGTGAAATAACGTCAATAATACATTTACTGTGGACATTAAATTGTCTGGTTCCGCGGGTACCGAAAATTTAATCAAAATTACATGCATATTTCTGAAAGCAATGCAAAAAAAGGTGTTCGTTTTGTAGCTTATCTGCGAATGTTGCTGTGAAATTATGCGAAGCTACTCGCATGTCGCACGCCTGATGAAACTTATATAGTGCCGCATTATCTCAACCGGCTCTCGAAAGTCGGTGCCCTTTTTACTGCCTCATTATGAATATGCTTCTCTCTGATTTGCCGCAAGCACGAATCTTCCCCAAAGGAACAGATCGACAGATTATATGGGATATATGAAGGGAAAATATACAGAAAAAAAAGGCTAAAGTAAAGTAAAGCTGGAGTAGGAAACATTCGCCAATTTCGCGTTTCTTTCCCGGAGGTGACGGATTATGACCGTGTTTATTGCCGGTCTTGACCATCAGTCGTCATTGTTTCGAGCGTAGTCGTAAAAACGAACGAAGAAGTTGTAATTGTACCCAGTTCCTATCCCACTGTTGAATCAAGTGCGTTTGGGTTCGTTTGAACGACCTCCGACTTTTTTAACGACAGCGTTGAGCATCGTCATGAGAGGTTTCAACATTCAGATGTTGTGCTTTTCGCATGAATGAGTTTACGTGTGACTTTGGGTACTCATGTTCACTTGTTATTTTTTTCTCATTACTTCGAAACTATCATATATGTCTCCATTTGTTTTATAAGTACTTCAAAATGCTCCGTCAACCCACGTTTAATACCTTCTTTGTGAGTGGTCACTGCTCTCTAAGCTTCAACACCATGCTTAAGTTAGTCGTGGAAAACTAGGTTAACTCATCACACAGAGTCAATTTCTCATGTCGTAGTGTTTCAAGATCCATTCACACAAAAATCACAACGAAGCTCCGACTTCGTGCAGAATTGTTTTGCGAATAAATCGATCACAAGAAACCGCGCAAAAACAAAAAAAAAACCGGGGAAAAACACTTGTTCATCTGTCCGGGAAAATAAAAATTACGTTCGAACGCAAGACACGCACCTTCGAATAATGCAGCACATTAATTGCCTAATTTGATTTTTTCACTCGATGAATTCAATCAAGACATTCGAAAAAAAGTTCAGCTCATGCAAGAAAGCATCGATCATTCTTATATTATTCATCTCCCTGAACACCACGAGCTTTCGCACAATTCCTACAGTGTGAATGATACATAAAAAGTGTTTTGCTATAATTTTAAAATCCATTTGAAATGTATTGTTTAATATGAAATATACCATATAAACGCGACACTTTTTTGTCCATCAAAAAGGCAATAAACTGCGACAAAGACTCACAAATATTCACACCAAAAATATTCGGCCGAATTTCAATGCAAAGAATGAAAATTCATACCAGCAATGTTTGCATTGTTCCTTTCATATGTGAATCGCTGAATTATTCATGAATGTGATGATGGGCGCAGTATCAAGGAAAAACTTCCAATGTTGCAGAAATCTTTATCCTGCTCCCTGCTCAAATATTCACAAAGGCGACGCAATTTAGAAATGACATAATTTTAATGATCGTGAAGAAAATCAAACGATCAAAAAGTGGGTGATGAATGAACAAAGGAAGCCACGTTTCACTCAAAAACGTTTTCCCAACTTCAACATGGCGTTCACGATTCCGCCGAAGCAATTTTTTTGTGCCAATCACGAGTATTTTTGATACTCAGTGTAATTTTGCGAAAGATGAGTTTCTCCGCGCGTAAATACTGTACTGTACTTCATCCAGCATATAATTACACATCCCAGCTGTGAATAACTTCCACATAACTAGTGTGCGTAAAAGGAAATAATTAAGCAATAATTCTGAAGCAATTACATTAAAATGCTAAAGCAATTATCATGGATTCGTCATCAAGAGGCGTAGAGTAATTGCACTTCGCTCTACAGACCAGACATAAAAAGCGAGCATGCATTGCTAGTACGCAATAGCCCTGCTACTCATCCGCCAGGAGAACACGAATAAAGCACAACAAAAATGTAAATTGTCGGCATTATTCATTAAAACCTTAGTCGTTTCATCACTGCTTTCGGGGATTATAAAATGGCTGCACAGCTGAAATCATCGCAAGAAAACTCACCAAATAGCACAAAAATGACCTTCAATTCATACAAATTAACTATAGATCAACCGGAAGTAGCCACGGACGACATCCACAGTTTATTTTTAAATGCAAAGAATACACAAGGACAACCAAAATCCTACTTCATACTATACTTTAAATGTCCAATCATGGAGCTACCTCAATTACTCAATTGCCGGGACCTGAAGGGTTGAGCGAATTCATTATACGGAGAATATCATTATAGAAAAGCGGCCAATAAGTTTTAAAAAATCAACCGTCAAAGACCAGGCACTTTTTTTTAATATCCCATTTGAAACTCTTTGTTCACGGAAAGGAGACAGTCTACCTGTGATGATGCCCAGAAATTTGGGATACAATTTTGCGTACCAATTTTGGTGGTAATTGACACTCAAATAGGTGATGAATAAAAACTGCCATTTTCTAAACATTGCAAAGTCCAAAAAAAACAAAGTTGGAAAGTCTTTTTTCCCCGGGGTCAAGAGTATTAGTTGGTTCACAGCCTTTGCATAATCTAGACAATTTATTCTTTATAAAAATCGAAGATTTTGTCATTTCCTTTCTTCTCAACCGCGTAGGCAAAATGGCCCAGCAAACCCACAAATAAAACTCGTACAGTTTGTTCCATATACTCAATAAGACACACGCAATCGATTCTTCTTATATTTTAGACACACTTCCATATCACATGGCGCCTTATATACGCAGGTAAAAAGCACGATTTCTTTTGATCATCACAAACTTGGGAAAATTATTGTCTAAAATGCAATGAAAGAACCCATTTTTCCCCTTTTTTTCTTGTTCAAGGACATAAATTACTTAAGAAAGCACTAGACACGTTAACGAAGTAAGTTTTTAAGAAGATTTGAAAGCTGTTGACTGAAACATGAGTACACCCAACCGAGCGACTCATCATCTGATTATTCAAAGCAAAATTAATATGAGTAATGTGTCTTTGAAGTGAGCATTTTATATTGAGGGCTTTTGGAATTCCTTTAAGCCTAATTTTATTCAGAGAACTTTAATGTTCAGAAAGCAACTCAATAGCGCAATATACGCTATTGAGAAATCCGAGTGCACTATCATGGCGAAAAAGCGGGTTTCACATTCGCACTCCAAAATCCTTTCAATACAATATTTCCGAGACACCAAATTATGCTTTGTATCCGCGCAAAATATTATATTGAGCTAACGCAGTGTTTAGTAAGCTTCATGACACGTATATTTTAGTCATGTCAAATATCTTCCTCACTGTAATGAACTTTTTCTATCTTCTTCTTATTTAAATCACAGCACATCACATCGTCACTGTCGTCGCCGTCGTCGTCGTCGTCCAGCCCTGGACTCCTCGACACGTCGTCTCGCGGGCCTCGACGCGCGACTGTGTCTGATGAAGCAACTGCAGTGCCGGGCTTTCTGGGCTCTCTTCAAACAAATTATCCCGACAGCGCGGGTTCCCCTCGGCGCACAGAATAGAGGGGAGGAGGTGGGGGGAGAGAGGAGGGGGTGCTTCATCTGATCCGGGATCGAGGTTTTATCCCAAGCCGCGGATAATCCGTTCCCCCCGACAGCCGCGATTGGGCCTCGGCTCCGGCTCGACAGGCGTGGTTTTCCTCCGCCGCCGCGGCCGGCATCCTTGTCCGTGTCGTCGTCGTCGTTGTCGTCAGCAACGGCGGCACCACGGCCGCCACCGCCGCCACTGCTGCTGCTCTGAGTGAAGCTCTTGTTCCACGCCCCTATAACTTTTTACTTATTTTATTTTTGGAAAGGCTTAATTTCTTTTCATCATCATATAATGTTTTTTAATGTGCCGCGCCTTCTAGGTTCGCTCTTTAACAGACATTCATATTCGGCGAGAAATTATTACATTAAATCGATTCAAGCCGCTGGTGTATTTTTTCTCGATGGAAAGGAATATTTCTATAATTAAGATCCTTGATTTTCATCGTACATCATCTATATTATTTACGTGATGAACAGATGTAGACAAAAGATGTCAACATTTTAAAGGCCGTTTGGAGTCTGCATTATACGACGGAAATGCTATCAAATATTTCCGATTGCTGCAATTTTTTTTAGGATGCACAATGTGCAGTGCATCAAAAACAGTTTATTTTCTTTGATTTTCATCTCATGAAAAAAATATTTCTTTCCACTTTTCATCTATAATGAATATTTATAATTAAACCATAAAGAATGCCAAATATATTGAAATCTTGATTTATACACGTTCCATCTTGTAATGGTTCTATTTCACGAAAAACTTACTTGCTTCAGCAATATAAAGGTTCGTTAAGCCAAACTTGTGCAGTACCTGCTATATCGCATATTATCCGTTGCAAAAGNTCTCGGAAATATTGTATTGAAAGGATTTTGGAGTGCGAATGTGAAACCCGCTTTTTCGCCATGATAGTGCACTCGGATTTCTCAATAGCGTATATTGCGCTATTGAGTTGCTTTCTGAACATTAAAGGGCCTTTTAACTTTAAATTACCTCATTCAGTATTCTGAGCTAACCATTGACTCTGCCATTAAAAGAATTGATTCAAAAGCCAATTGATGAACTGGGCAATGAGAATGAACTTTTCTGAAAAGAGTTTTAGTTCTTATTCAAAACTTGCATTCTGATGGCTGCACAATTCAATTCCTTTGTCTGGGATCCAATGGACCCATGACAACACTCATATATTACCCCAAAAAAATCAAGCATCAACTTTCGTTTTTTCGGAGCATAACAGAAATGCGACTGTGAAAAGATGTAAAATCTCTTGCAACATTCTACGAGCAACTTATTCTCTGAGAATTTTTAGCTTTACATCGATTCCTATTGAGTGTCCGAGCACAGGTTCTAAAGAATAATGCATCTTTCGAATAAAGCGGTGTCCTCGTATTTATTGGGGGAAAAGTTGAAATTTTAAAACTAATTCCTAGAATAATTTTTTTTATCAATAGAAAACCGGAGAAATAAATCGAAAAATAAGCTCATTCATCACCCTGCTGCACCAAGGCTCAGTTTCTTTCTGTCCCCATTTGCCCCCTCGTCATCTCAATCCTCGTCGTTGCTGCCGGGTGTCAATCGCTGACGACAAAGCCTCAGCCTTCCCCTTTTGCCTGCTCGCGGATCCTCCCCGTCCGTGTCGCGAATGCCATGATGGCTGCCGTACTTTTTCCCTTTTTCCTTCTTCAATACACAACTAATGTTTCCTCGGATATGTTCTTCGTCTTGAATGTGGAAGGCATTGACAAGAAATAAATAGATATGCTGCGACAGAAGAATTATAGTGGTTTATATGTAAGACAGATTTGAAACTTATTTTTAAAACTCAATAAATGCGAGTTGCGACCGATTGTCGATCACATCCCGTCTTTTTCCTTGGGATTCGGAAGAAATTGGGGTTTCTACACTCATGTTGCTTCATTCATTGCAATCGTAATCTACTCGGTAACTTTCTTGTCGAATTACAGTATTTTCAACTGCAGATGTTTCCAATGGAATTCCAGAGGTGACTTCAATTTCTTAAGATGAGGATTTTTCCGAATCAATCACGCACTTCATCAGCAAATCTGAAAGACGATCGCACGTGATCGAATTCAAACCAGTCTTTCTGAAAATATTTTTTTGATTAATGCTTGTCCGGCATTCTAGAAAATTGCGGCATTTTCATTGCTCAACGATGGAAACCTATTGAAGTCCTGAGTAAAAGCGCGGGAATTATTAGTTGAGAATCAACAGTTGATCAAGTCAAAAATTTCAAATGATCGGATGAGTTGATAAATAAATCTGGATATTTGCTTATTTGTGATCTTGATCTATTTCTGAATAACTAAGCTCTAAAATTAAACAAAAAGCCTGTTAATGTTTCAGGGGATGGGTAGGTTTTTATTATCCCGATTTTTTCGGAATTTAAGCGGTCACTTACTCATTTTTGTTTTTAAAAAATGGTTTCACCTTCTCTTTCGAATTCGTCGTCGACAGCTCAGCGTAATTATAATTTTAATTGTTTCATATGAAACAGGAGGAATTTTGGATTCAAACTTTCCCTGTGCAGTGAGAAAAACTGTCTCGTTTCCCCGCATAATTTTGATTGTGGTCGGATGGTGTAAAACTAGTCCAATGTAACCAGCAATTCGACGAAAATCGCCCTGGAAACTTATTTTTGAAAATATTTGTTCCACAATTTTTGTTCTGAGGAGATAACTGTTCGAGGGAGTCGGGGGTTACTTATAGTTTATTCAAATTATTGTAGACATTTGGAAATTATTAGAAAACTTGAGGTCGATTAATACATTTTTTAAAGGACGCGTCGGATTCATTCCTGTTCTTTGGATCCATTGCTCTTTCACATCATCAAGAATCCTGAAACCAATTTCTGGCCCGGGGAAGTTCAACCGAACCCAGCAGGCATCATCACCAATATCTCCCAATCGATCATTATTAACCATTCCAGACATGTGCCTCAATCTCGCAAGAAATCAACCCTTCAAAACCACCCCGTTTTCGCCCGAAAAGGACTCACTTCCGTTCAGAAACTCGCACACTGTCGTCGTCGTCGTCGTCACCGTCGACGTCGACGTCCGTGGATGGACACGACGGCGAGTGGAAAAACAAACGGCACCCCGCGGTTCGGCTCGCATATTTTCCAGCTTTTAAAAGTCCTGACAAGCTCGTAAATCATTCGTCCTGGCCGCTCGCCGTACACCGGCATCGTTTGTGGCTGCCCGCAGCTCGGCTCTTTTTTTTTTTTTTCTTCTGTCGTCTCTCTATTTTCTCTTCTTGTTTGTTTTTTTCCCCCTTCAAGCTTATTTTGTTTAATTCACTTATTTATTTATTTCTGGCCCCCACGTGCATGTGTGCGTGTGCGTATGTCGATCCGAATGCTTTCCCCTACACACACGACGATGACGATGAGGACGACGCGTCGACTTCTCGTCGTCGTCCCGTCCCGTCGCGTCGCCTCTTTTACCTATAAATAAGCAGACTTCTCATTATTCTCCTGCATGTGATTGCCATTCATGCAGCAGCTGCAGATGCAGACCAGTCACGTACTGGGATGAATCATGGAAAGTTTTTAAATTTGGAAACACGTCGAATCAAATTTCTGGCTTTCCGAATTAATGCGAGTTTAGTCGTCAATACAAATGCGTGAATTCAAGTCATTAATGATAGAAGACAAGTCAAATTTAATGTTACTGTCCATCGAACTTTTGCTCAACGGCCATTGGGAATCACAGAAGTTTCGGAAATTTCAAACTCTTCTAATCAAATTTCTGTTTTTCCGACAGCGAGTTTGGTTGCCAGCAGAAGACATGCGAAAATTCAAGTAGTTAATGAAAGAAGACAAGTAAAATTAAAGATAGTTTCCATCGAACTGCTGCTCAACAGCCATTGGGAATCACAGAAGATTTAAAAAAATTAAACTCTTCGATTCCAATTTCTGTCTTTCCGAATACGAGTTTGGTTGCCAATACAAATGCGGGAATTTCAAGTCATTAATGAAAGAAGACAACTAAGATAAAAGATAGTGTCCATCGGACTGTTTTTCAGCAGCCATTGGGAATCACGGAAGATTCGGAAATTTTAAACTCTTCGAATCAAATTTCCGTCTTTCCGAATACGAGTTTGGTCGCCCATACAAATGCGGGAATTCAACTTTTTAATGAAAGAAGACAACTCGAATTGAATGCTAGTGTCCATCGAACTGTTGTTCAGCAGCCATTGAAAAATAACAGAAGATTCGGACATTTTAAACTCATCGATTCAAATTTCTGTCTTTCCGAATACGAGTTTGGTCGCCAATACAAATGCGGGAATTTCAAGTCATTAATTATTGAAAAGGACAACTCTAATGTAAATGATACTGTTCATCGAACTGTTTCTCATTCAAAGGTTGTTTCGTTTGTTTAATCAGTATTAAAATTAATTATAATCCGGGTCCGCTTCAAAAATCATCCTTCGGATCTGAAAGGCTTAGAAGAGAAGGTTCATAACGATTTCGGCCATCGCCGCGTAAAGAGATTATTGTTTTTTTATTGCATTTATTGTGTTTCACGGAAGCATAGGGGCTTTCAAACTCTCGTAACTTTGTCAACTTCCAGGTTTGATTTTCTGTATTGATTTTTATCTGCTTTCTGGAGAAACGTAGTGGGGATTTGATTTTTTAAATATTCAAATTGATTAAAGTTAGCCGTTGAAAAGCCGCGTAAATGGACTCTTGTTCAGTTCAATTTACCAGTATTCAAATCGATCAGTTCACTTCGAAACATTCTTGGAAATAATTATGAATTACGATTGGGACCATCAAATCGGAAAATAAAAGATGCAGCCAACTTTTTGCGCTTCGGAATCATGCGGAATGAACGATTGAAAAGTCTAGTTGAATTCCTTCGATTATAATATATGAATTTCACTTCGGTTGCCTTGAGGACCACAAAAACAGAAGCTTCAAGGCCAAAAGGAATCGAAAGCATCTCAGAAGGGATTGAGGTGAAATCTGCATTTTTTCTATTTAATTGTTCGGAATCTTGAATGATTTGATGGTATTTTTTCCAGAATTAATGGTACGGTTTTCACGATTTTTATGAAAAGTGGTTCAAGAATAGTTCTTACAGAATTCATGAAACTGCTGAGTGACACTACTTTTGGAAAGGAAACTGTTTTCATTGCATCCGAACAGTTCAAACTGTTGGAGAATGGGTGATAAATTGTCTTGAGACTTGCTAAAATTGTTGACCATAAAGCAACCTTATGTTTCGAACGGACCACGTGACATAATTCGCATTGGTCGTCAAAAAATATAGTGAATTTTGATGGCGAAAATTAAGGCAGAATATTTCATTTTCACCATTTACGCTGACGTTTATTTTGGAAAACTCCATTATACATCGACTTTTCGTTTGAACACTTATAATGTACTAAATGGATGTCATCATTGTGAGCTGCAGGTGTTNTTCTCCAATTTTTAATGTATATATGTTTTTTTTCCTTTCACAAGAAGACAACAGACCAAGTTATATTGTGAATAAGCAAATTCATCCACCCACGCATTATATTGATTTGTTTCAAACGCAGATACGGAATGTTGTCACAGCATCCGTACTTGGAAGCAGATCATGCCATGCTTCTAAAAGTTTATGATGCTCTGATTGAAGATGTACAACTTATTGCTCATCGTCGCGGTATAAATTTGCCTTATTCACCGAATACAAGTGGTGTTCAGAATATTGTACTATGATAATTTCTGAATCGGTTTATCGGTTCTGAACTAGATATAGTTCATACTGCAACTAAAATAAAAAAATTATCCACATTCCGCGGGAAATTCGATTTCCGAAACGCAAGCATTTATTTCATGACTACAATTCTGATCCTTATTTATATATTTCTTTGCGTCTAGTTTTAATTTTCTTGGCGTGCAACTTCTGTCAACGCTTCCAGTTTTGTAAATTTCTCTTTTAAAAAATACATTCAAATTACAAAAGAAAATAAACTATATTTGCGCATTGTCAGTAAGATTGAATAATAGAATGGGTTCAAATTTATTCGTATACGAAATACGTTTTCTTGACAAATTTCAAAGCCATATCAGTGTTTCAATGATGATTGCATTTTTTAACCAGCATTCCTGAATGAGTACCGAAGAATTATGTTAAGCTGGGAAACTTAGATGGAAGTTGAGATGAGTGGCTTTCAAAGCAATATGATTCGGAATAAGTCCTGAGATAAAATTAAATTTTAAATACCGTTATTCGTTTGCGTGAAACTAATTTGAAAGCCGACGAGAATGCGGCGGAGAGAACAAAACCTCGAACTGAAAGAATGCTTTTAGTTCCACTTTTCTCCCAGCATCGGGAGAAAATTATTACTTGATTAAAAATGCAAAAGTTTACGATGCACTTGTTAGCGGCCGAGTCTTGTGGTGATTAATAAGCAAACGCTTATAGAGAGTATTTGAAGGAGGAAAAAAAAAGAGGCACGGTCGTTTGTTCGAAGCCAAAAATTAAAATTTATACCGGTTCCCAAATTTCGAAATGAAGTTGCGAAATGTGTTGCAGGAGAGCTTTAAAAGACGAAATTAAAAGACCGGGCCTTTGAAACGTTACCTTTAGGACGAGGTGATCAGGATACGTTTTTATGCGACAAAAAAGTTGTATAATAAACGCTTTTGGATTCCGACCGACGGATCACGCCGAAATAAAGTTCGAATATAAAACTTATTGCATTTCGATGGTCGCTGATTAAGGCAAACACGTTTTGCCAGCTTGGATTCCGTTCCTTTGCTGTGATCCGGTGTTTTAAATTCGACAAGAAAATAACCCAGCCCAAAAATTTTGCACCACCCTGAAACAGAATTATTTTTCAAGGAACAATCAAATTTTTTTTTTTACTCACCGTCGGAATTCAGGCATATTTATCTAGCTTCTTCAAGTCTTTCAATTTTCCTCAACGACTTCTGAAATCCCGAGTTATGTTCGGAACTTGACAATTCGGAGAAAATACCGTAAATTGTCAGCAGATAATTGAAAAAAGCGCCTTTTTTCAAGCTCTTTATAGAGCTTTTATCAAAATTAACTTTCATAAAAGAAACGAACTCGCCCTTAAATTAAAAACAAATTTTAACGGAGAATTCCCAATGCAGTAACCAGAAAATAAAATTTAAAATTCGACTGATTGCGTCATTTCAATCTAAAAGCTCGGTAGAAATGATCCATATGAAAAACTTCTTAATTAGCTTTTATCACCCTTTTCAGTCACTAAATTACGACTTGAGATATTTTCGACCTGATGCGAAAAAGAGAAAGAAAAAAAAACGCGCCTCATATCCAATAATTGTATCAATAAATATATAGAGGCATTTTATTGTTTTGCAGCTCAAACTGAAACAATATATGGTTTTTATTATGATTTTTTAAACGAATCCGGGAGGATAAGTTGTGTTTAAAAGCTTTATATGTGCGCAGTTGTGAAGACTACATATTCGTTGGCTATATTAAGCTTAGTCGTGCAGCTTTTTGCAATGAGTGCTAGAGTTAATTGAGCGCACCAAGCTCTTTCTCGAAGGGATTCCATGGAATCGAAAGTTTCCTTCAACCAAATTTCATTACTTTTATTCAATATACGACTTAGAAGTCCATTGCTAATACCTACTCATTACCTGGACATTTCTCCGAAGAAAATTAAATTTTTATACGTGGTATTTTAATATCATGTTTTAAATCTTGAAGATGATTAAAATCACTTCGATGGTGATGAGCCACCAGAAATTTTTGAGAAAAGCAGCTTCAATATTTAAAATCTTCAGTTTGCGATTCGGAAATGAAATAAATTATGGCCTATAAAGGCAAACATAAAACGAGCTTGATATTTTTGATTTGGTATTTAATATGATTGTGTTATATATAGGAATAAAATTCCGGAATATGAGTGGAAGAATGCAAATGAAATAAGTTTGTGGCTCAAAAATATTTTCTTCCTGAATGATTCCCGGGTTTGGGTTCCCCGGGAGTCGACCACCATGCCGCACGGTGTCGATGAAAATGCCGACATCGTCGTAACTGTCGCGTTACCTCAGCCCACCATGCTACAAACACACACACACACACAAATATATATATACTCTCTCTCCCTCTTTTTCTCTTTCTCTTTCTCTCTGTTTCTCTTTCCCTCATATGGTACATGAAGATCCCCTTGTTCGACGGTTGGCCGTCGCCTTTAATGCTGAGTGCTGGTACCATCTTCGCCATTCTGAGCATATACAGTATATTCAACTATTTATGATCGAATGAAAACCCGATAAAATTTTTTAAAGATTATCATTTCAGTTCTTATCGCAGAAAGTAAATGATGACGCGAGAGGATTATAAAACCATCAGAAAACTGCAAAGTCAACTCTATCTCTCTCAGTTTTTATCCAAAAATCCATTAATTGTTCGCCGTCGCATTGGTGCCATCATCGTAATTCCAAACATTTATACAAACTATTATTGATGAACAAAAAGAAGCAAGCAGTTCATTATTTTAACTTTCTCAAGAAGTTATTGTTAGAAAATGAATAACGAAAAAAAATCATGAAGCCATTTAAAATATGCGAAGTTTGCTAAATCGCTAATACTCTTCAGTTCCCTCTTGTCGTACCCACAGATCAGTTTTTCGACACTTCATTCCAAATGTGCACAACAAATAATCATTAAAAATTCTCCCAAATATCCTTCGTCTCTCCAATGATCGTCTTGCTACAGCACATCAACATTATGAGCATAAGAAAATCATTAGGAAAAATATTCAGCTTGAACATGCTTCGTAAAATCTCTCTTTCCTTCATTTCTGCCAGCAGAACCAACGAAATGATGCCATCCTAAATTTAGCCATGATAAACTAATAATAAAAAAATAATAACCCAAAAAGTCTTCTTCGCTTATTTTCTGGACACCTAGTATCCGGTAAAACCATAAATAAATTTAGATAAACTCCATCAACACTAAACTTCCTCTTCTTAAACACGCGGATTCGTCGTAATGGTGCTGTCTATAATACAAACCTTTTTTTGGTTACTGTATTAAGCGGTTAGTAGTAGGAGAATAAAGGTACACACAAAACTCGAAGGCAAAAACAAACGTTTTAAGTACGCAAAGACGCTTAGAGGCCTACTGTCCTAAAACATTTTCCAAATGTTTCAGTTTCGGTAATTTGGCCGTAACCCATACATTAAGTCGTTAATAATTGAATGATAAACTAGCTCAGCGTTTTCCAAGAGATTACACTGCCAAGAGATTACACTAGAAACGTAATAAACCTGGAATCTTCCTAATGAACAAATATTATTATTGAAATTTCTCAATTTATAGAAACAACTTTTTTATTGCGTCAGAATTGTATCTTTATTTTCAAATACTCGAGAAAGCTGACAAAATGGTCTTCAACCAGATATATTCATCATAAATGCCATACAATTTGAAAGGAATCTTCGATAATAAGTAGCGGAATCGTGAAAGGAAATGATAAACTTGAAAGTTCCACAAAATTTCCAAAAGATTCATGCAGCCGAAAAATTATGCTTTCTTTTTTTCAGTGTTAATCTCAAGAAGCTAATGATAATTACCTTATATT
>CAJPEX010000337.1:0-59289 GCA_905338405.1 Notodromas monacha
GATTCTTTGAATATAATGTCAAAGCATCATCACTTGCTGACTTCTGCAAAATCTACAGTTCACCTTGTTGATCTAATGGCTGGTGCACTTCAGATCATCAATGATCAGAAGGGCGGTCAAATTGCATGCTACAATGGCTATTTAGAAGAAAATGACATGGAGAGCATCAGTGACTGTGAGGAAGAGGCAGCAGAAGGCAATTTTGAAGAAGATTATTAAACAGTCCTTTTGAGGACTAATGAAACCAAATAGCCCATCTCAGGGCCACCAAGCACTTTTATCAAACTTGCATCCAATTATAAAAAAAGTGGTGGGGGGGGCTTTTGGCAGGGGGGGCTTTTGACCTAGGGGGGCTTTAGGCAGGGGGGGCTTTTGGTTGGGTACCATATAAATGACAGTAACTGCAATTGTAGTTTGTTACACGTTTGGTTAGAAAATAATATATATATATATATATATATTTATATATACTTATACTGTAGATTTGTACGTCGTTACAGCAAACCACCAGTCATAAAGGGCAACACGATCGCAGTACTGGATAAAAATAGCGGCAAAGTACTCAGCACATGGGGAAACAATACGTTCCACGTACCCCACGGACTCACCATCGATCACCGTGGCAATGTTTGGGTTACTGACACGGGCACGCACCAAGTTTTCAAGGTACGCAATTTTTTTTCTCACTAAAGCTGTATTTCATTCATGTTGTTTCTGTGAAATTTCTCCGAACCATGGATTAAATTTCATGAAGTTATGTAATAGTTCTTTCGTCAGAGATTCCGACGTGCATCGGCTTTCAAGAAAAAAATGATAAACGATGATACCGTAATAAAAATGGGACTTTCCCGACAATATTTTTTCATAGAATTGAGGAAAAACTTATGTATAATAAATATCAAACCATAGCTGAACGTAATAAAGACATAATGGTCTCTTCAAAGGAACACCTTTATTTTATTTAGGTTTCCATTCAGGCTCAATATTTTGCTGGGAAATCTATGAAACTTGCGCCAAAAAAGGCACTAATCTTCAACTTATGCAATGTCCATAAACATCGTGCTTTTGATGATTAACTTCATATACAGTGAAGAGCCACTTACCTTGTCTTTCATTTGGAACTAGTCTTTATTGTTAGCCATTCAAATATTTTCCCAGATGTGTACTCCTGACTCTTAGTTTCTAAGCCTAACGCTTAGTTGCAAACAAATACCGCTACACGTTTCATGAAACGACAGAATTATGACTTGACAAGATTCAAATTTCACACCCGCCCTGTCCCTGAAAATTTGAATGCACGATTCACAATGACATCATGGATCCCGAAACGCACTCGAATCTGCCAGAAGTCAAAATAGAAGAATTTCTGCTTTTTATTCGCATAAATGAGAGAATTTATAAGTGAATTTGAGTAGAGATTCAAGTGGCAATGGTACCGTGAGAACGGTATATTCTTAAATGCTTACGGACTTTGATTGAATTCATTTTTCTTCGTTCCTCAAAGTTTTCCCCGGGTTCGACGAAACCTGCTCTGGTTTTGGGAGAAAAATTCAAATCAGGAACCGATTCAAGTCATTTCTGCAGACCGACCGACGTCGCAGTTGCCACTAATGGATACTTCTTCGTTTCTGACGGATATTGCAACAAGAGGGTCATGAAATTCGATCCCGACGGCAAATTTGTCAGGGAATACACCCACAGTAAGTACCGTATTATTTCACCAAAATAAAAAAGAACTGAAAAATCGATAAATACTGTCAGTGAAATTCAAAAAAGGAAGACCGTATGACCTTTTCATGCATATTCCGAAAAATACCCGAATGTTTCTCCTGCATGTAATTTTTTTGATAAAACTTCAAATCAGAGCTCGAAAAATTTTTTTCCCATATTGAAAGTTGGATCTGTTTTTATTTTCCCGTCAGTTGGAAGGGATCTTTAGCAAAGCGAAACATAAAAATTTGATTCAACATCAACCTCTAGCGCAATATTTAATCCGTGCGTGAATTTTTGGTCCAAAGGTGTCTTTTTTTTCATCAGCAGCTTTAATTTGAGCGGTGAACAAAAGGACGCCTTCTTGAAATTTCAGGCATTTTCTGTCTACAAAATTCCGCGAAGTGGGACGCATTTGTTGTGCGAGTCTTTCTTTCCCATAAAAAAATAAAGCTTTGCAGGAATCAGTTGTTATTGTGTTGATCTTTTGTGGCACCTTTAAAGCAGAAAAAGCGTGTACAGTACATGGTGCTTGTATACCCACGCCGAGGATGCATCCTTGTTGTTCCGGCGAATAATGCGTCTTTTCGCTGCGGGGTCTTTTCCGCGTCTCGCATTTAACTTATTCTCCCTTTGCCCGCTTTTCTTATCACATTTTACAGATATGAACGTCGTACATGATTTGGCATTGATCGAAGAACGCGACGCCATCTGTGCGGCAGACAGAGAAAATGGTAGAGTGGTTTGCTTCCAGGCCAGCTTGCGGCCTTCGGAAGCAGGTACTCCAGCAACCGACCTCAGCAACGACGAGCCCCTGGCGATTCTCCCGGTATCCGAGTCCCTGGGCGCCGTTTTTGCAATCAGCAACCTGGGTGAGATGAGGGCTTTGTTCGCCCAATCAGGGATTTATTCGTTTGTCTTATCATTCAGTGGGACCCCCGACATACGGTCGATTCGACTTTGGGACACTTAGAAATACTAATTTTAAAAAATACGCCCCTGAAATCCGAACAATGACTCGAGATACGAACAGTTTTCCAACATTTCTAGAAAATCGGAACATTTTTCTTTTTCTACGTTTTGATATCTGTTGAAGAAACTGAGCTATTTACATTCACAAATACATTAAAAATATAGGTTTATCATAAAATTACCCTGAATCATAATCAAAAAAGGCTACTTCATGCTCACTTTTTCAGGGTTTTTTCTTTCATCATGTGCACACAGAATAACAAGATTTTTTTATTGTTTTTTGCTTCTTGAGCTCCTTCTGATGCCAAAAGATTAGATTCTGCGTGCTTTGATTTTGCATATTTTCCGTTTCTTCAAGTTGAAAGTTGATAAAAATGTATTCAATTTTTTGGAGAAAGTATTCCTAATTTTTGATGAACAGGTAAACCAATTAAATATATTAACATTAAATTCTATCGAAAAAATTGATTTGACATTCTGACGTTCCGACAGAGGGACAAGGTTTAAGCACCAATTACGTCCGCATCTCGGGGTCCCACTGCACACTTGCATTAAATTAACTGTAAATTTGATTGCGAATATGTTGGTTCTGTTGAGTTATTCATCAAGATAAGGGGATCATTTCACGGGAGAACAGCCACATTTGTTCTAGTAATACGCGCTCTTGCATCATGAGACACTTCCAGCAGTACCTTCATTTTTGAAGCTGCTCAATTAGGTAAAAACGTATCCATGCATGAGATGCGTACCTCTGAGCTTTCGTATAAGAATTACCTAAGTTCTTGGCTTATCGATTTTTGTTCAAATAATATGATACCCCAATTGTATTCAATTTGCTTCTTTTTTCAAGATTCATCTGGAATTTCTGGAATTTTATCCAAGGATGATGCACTCGAGAATTTTGAAATATTTGCATGGAAAAATTTGTATTTCAGTATGACCTGCACCTTTTTTATGATTTAGGGGCTGTATGGGGACAATCCGAGAAAATTGGCGCCAAAACAACTCGATCATGAGCAAAGAAAAAACATAATTACTGTAAATAAGACTACTGTACAGTATACTGAACTCACAGAATAAGCGGGCATTTGCACTTTAATGTAAAACAATTTTTGCGCAATCATGCTGTACCCTCCAATCTATACTTTCAAATAAATTTTGGTTTATTTTCCCTCAAAAAAATTCATTTCAAAAATTCAAATGTTCCCCAATGGATTTTTTCCGAATGCCAAAGTTTGAAAACCAGCAATTTGTCAACTCCAGTCCAACGCACAGATAAAAGTGGAATTCGCATGCATGACATGTTTTTGTCAGCGCGTAATTGACAAAATAATGGATGAATATATTAATTGCCGGACATGCTTGTCAGAGTCCTATTTCTGGACACTGGTTGAAGTGTGTACATAGAACTAAACTGGTCCTACAATAAGGCGCTCCTCTTGAATTGTTTTGCATATGTTTCTCTTCATCGCATTACCCATGCATGAGACGTCCATCAGGTGCTGATTCCCAAGTTCCCCTCTCACGAAAGACTGGTGAAATGCGATAATCTTTTCAAGAACCCCGGCAACCGGAGTAAGAAAGCACTTGGTGAATTTCCCATCGGAATTTTATGCGCAGGAAGGCCATCCCTATTTAAAAATAAATAAACCTGTACGGTTTGATTGAGGAGAAAGGAAATTTATCAAGCCGTAAACATTGAAGGGTATTTATACGATAGTGAGAATTTTGAAAAATAGATGAAGAATATATCAGATCAAGATTTGACATTTGTTTCAGAAGTAAAGAATAAGTACAACACAGCAATTGGCCGGTGCGCGAACCGACCAGGGATTCTCTCCCAAAAAGCGCAAACCTTTGTTCAGATTCTTAACAAATTGGACACTTGTATAAAATAGACAATATTCACAGCAAAATTCACAACAGTTTTCACTATGGATTCCAGCAAAAATTTGAGCAAAGTACAAATCTCTCGGATACGACGCAAACGCTTCAAGCAAAGAAATTGGACTGTGTGTCACTCAAAAAAATCAGGGGTTTTTATACTGTACTCTAGAAAATTGGGGGGTTACATGGTGTCTTCAGTGAGTCCCAGGGGTTGGGTTTTGAGAGTCGAAAAACACCAGGTGCCGGTGTTTTTCAACTCAAGGATCAAGACGTTGAAAAAATGTTTGAGTAAATGTTTTCCCGAAAAACCGGGTGTTTTCAAATTTGCAGGGTTTTACAAGGCTGCGCACATTTTGGGAGACGGGGATAAATTGTTTAAGTATCAGGGGGAGCATGTCTTTTCAACAGCAAACGTTTCATACTCCAAACACGACAAATGATTTTAGCACATTGAACAGCAGCAAGTGCGACCAGCAGCTGGTAAAATCTGGCCCCCCTTGATATTTGATCCTCTTTGGAGACAGAAAAATGGGGGGTCATTTGACCCCCAGTAGAAGTCATTCGCCCAAAGATGGGTTTGTTTTTATTATTATCAGTAGTTCTGCCGAGTTTTACAATTGCTTTATTTTTGCGGCCCTGTCAAGGGGAGTATTCACAGTGGTAGGCGCACGCCAATTGCAGTTCATACTTGACATTTTTTGTCCCTTCTTGGGGAATTCATCTCTGTAGGAAAAATTCCGCACAAAACCTATAAACTCAGGTATAATGTAAAAAAAGAATTTAATGCAATTTGATTCGATTTTTTTCTAAACGTTATAGCTAAAACCATTCATGAGGTGTATAATGTTATACAATACAGTACAAAAATCTACATTTGTTAGTCCACGCTTTCTTAATTGTTCACGTTTTGATTTTCAACAAATCATGGAACCTTGAACATTTTTATATCTGTTCCCACGCTTCAGGTCCAGCAATTTTTGTAGTTCGTCAGCCGCGTGTCTCCAACAAGGAGCCACCGAATGGAGTTGTGCTAAGTTTTGACAAGGGCGAAATCATCGACACCTGGCAGAGAGTGAGTTGAAAAAAGCACGTTTCTATAACAAAACCTCGTAGGTTACGTTGACTGGGCTTGTTTGATTTCAGGATTTATTTTTCAATCGCTCAAGTGCAAACAAAGAGTCACAGCATTTTGAAATTCGAAATCACATTAAAAAGAAGAAAATTATCGATGAAAACGAATCATCAGTTCCATTCCGATAAATCACATATGAATTCAGAATTTATTTTTTAATCGCTCAAGAGCAAACAAAGAGTCAAAGCAATCTGGGATTCGAAATCACATTAAAAGGAAGAAAATTATCGATGAAAACGAATCATCAGTTCCATTCCGATAAATCATATATGAATTCAGAATTTATTTTTTACTCGCTCAAGAGCAAACAAAGAGTCACAGCATTCTGAGATTCGAAATCACATTAAAAGGAAAAAAATTATCGATGAAAACGAATCATCAGTTCCATTCCGATAAATCATATAATATACCTAATGGATAAGTTTCGTAAATGTACAGTACATATTTTTTGCATGTGCCTCCATCCATTGAGTTATTATTGTACTACTGTAGAACGATCACAAACTTTTTCCTCCAGCTTAAAATTTACCCCGGATATTTTCGCTATTTTTATTCCACCTACACTTGCATGCAGATTACCCTCCGTTTGGTCGATTGTGAAGCGCGCAGGGAAACCACGGAATTAGCCGTTCGTCTTCATATTGTATTTTGATCCAGCTTAAAGAAACATGAAACATCATTCTAAAAATACCCAAGGCTATAAAAGCGAACCTCGAGAACTTGTATAATCTGAGTGGCATTTTATACATACCTCAAATATACGTTTTTAACTCGCATTCGACAGCCGGAGTTTTGTGGTCAGCTTCTTCAATTTTTAAGCGCGCTGATTCTTAACACTTCGATAAAATGACAATTTCGGGACAGTTTCTATAAATTTGTAAAATAAATTTATAGCGAATTTTTTTAATAAGTTTAATAACTTTTTTAAACCTTTCACGTGACGGACATTTTTTACGAGAAAAGAAACGAATGCTTTTGAAGTTTAGATCAATACACTGTCTGTAAAACTTTGTCGTCCTGCTTTCTGGAATATCGGTCGTCTGAATTCCGAAAATGACCAAGATAAACCTTAGTTGAACAAAACCAGACGATTTACAAAATAACTTAATGATATGTATCTCAAACATAACAAAGTAATGAATTCGGGGCGAAATATAATGAAAATTAAGAAATCCTGAGGCTGATTACATTTTCAGGCATGCAAGAAAATATGTACCAAGTTTCAGATACATTTCTTGTATCAAAATTGTGAGTATTACCGTTTTAATGCATGTGTGAAAATATTGACATTGTTCAGAGATCCTTTTTAATTTACGTTAAAACTACGCATCATGCAAGAGTTCAACAACTCAAACGCGTATTTTTTTCAGGATGTGTCAGAAGAAGGCGGAAGTTTCCTGTTGAATCCTCACGACGTCGTTGTCTCAAAAGACGGGAAAACAGTTTATGTCGCTGAGATCGGCCCGAATCGTCTCTCCAAATTTAACATCAAGCACTAGAAAAATATGGGCATCTTAGTCAGCCTTGGATGAATTCCCGACTTTTGCGAACCCCAGCAAGCAGTCGGAATGCACAAGTATCGGTGCTGGTAATCGACCCTTTTTAGGATATGTGTAAAATTAATGAAGAAACGAGAGGGTATTGATTGAAAGGCGTCATCGGATCGCTGATTCCACGAGTCATCAAAATTCACGCGCAGTGGCATAGATTTAAGGAGACACTCTGTAAATGTCTGATTGTTTCCTTCATAAATCCCGGTGCTTTCTGAATTCCGAGTTACCAATAAACGGGACGGACGGAATTTTGCTGTCTGAGAATCATTTACAGAAATTACCATTCCGCTCGAAGTGATTTGCTGCTGTCGCTCACATTATCGTTAATTGTTTTCCTCGCGAAAGAACCGCCTTCGGTCATATTTTCATCAAGAACTGAAGTACATTTCTATAGACACATTGAATGAACTTATAATAAATAAATCCCCGTGCGGTCGTGAATTTCTCTCGAGTGAAGTATACAGTCAGCAAGTTTGCATAAATGCGTAAAACCTGGTTATCCAAAAAAATCCCACAAAAACAAATAAAAAATGGAATTTTTGAAATCGAAAATCATTTAAAATTTGAGGAAATATATACTGACAATAAGAAAGCCATGCAACAGTTCATTCAGTCCAATATAATTCTGCTCACAGCATATAGACAGTATGGTTTGGACATCCCCGTAATTTGATAAATATCATAAATTCTTTGGGTTCTCAAATCAGCAATGATGAACAAGATGGCGATTGTAGTCATTGCGCTGTTTTCCAAGCCATCATACACATTTTAAAGACCAGGGACAATCCTCATAATACAGTTGAACCTAGATAACTAGAATCTCTCAAAGACAATTTTTTTTTCAGGTCCCCGTCTCAATCCCCTAAGAAACAATGCATTAAAAACCTCCCTAAGTCAAAGGTTTTTGCCCTCAAACCTCCACAAGTCAAATATTCTGTGGCCTGTTGGCTATTCTTTCCTTGACACAAAAAATAAATAAATAAAAACAGCAATTGATGCATATTTAAAGAAGTCAAATACTTAATTGGGTAAATAAACGCCTGCCTCAAAGTTCAGCATCCTTTTAACTCATTTAAAAGTAATTTAAGTCTCAAAAGATCACCATTTACAATTTTGGACAATTCTTCTATATGTTTCCCAGAAAAAAATGGGCCATGTTCTGTAGCTCAAACCTCTACAATTCAAAACCTAAAGTTGAATTTTTTTGCTGGTTCTTTGAAATTTGACTTAGAGAGGTTCAACTGTAATAGAACCACAGAAAAAAGGTTACCCCTTTGTGCAGCGTGAATTTTTTAAAATGAGTTTTAAAAATGATTGTAACTTGAAATTTCTGAGAAATCGTGCTATACAGCATAAATATTCAAAGAGGAATCACCTACCTAAAAACGTTTAAAAAAAGAAAAACGTTAAATGTGTATATTAACTTAAATTAGGTAGGTCACGAAAGCTATCACAGGTCGAAATTTTTCGTTCAAGACGGAACACAAGGCTGTGGGTATAGATGGTATGACCAAAGCAACATATACAATTATGCCCCCATGATGCGTATATTGCGTCAAAATGAGAGTCCCACATCAATTGACCATCAGAGAAAAGAGAAAGTGAATATCTCTTCCCTGTATATTCATATTGCTGTATGCTGCCATCAGTTACGAAACATTCATCAGCTGCATATATTTTTCAAATGATCATGTTAATCAGCCAATATACGGCCAAGCAGAGTTTAAAGTCAAGCATTACCCGAAAATTAAAATTTTTGCATGTACAGTACTTATTGAGTACAGTATACGATGTGTCCTCAAGTGAGATGCAAACCTGAATTTTCATGCTAGAAATTTGGATGGATTGAAACCGCATTCCCAAATATGATGTGCCTCCTTCTCAACAACTGAAAAATTCCTCTCACACCATTCATCCTTCCTTCAATGCCATTCATGAGTTACTTTGAGAATTCCAAGTATTGTATATCACTGCCCTGGTTCATGGAAAATGCTTATGAATGAAGAGTTTTTTGCATTGTAAATTTCAAAATTGTAAAAATGACAATTCATCACCCCTTTGCTGATGTGAAAATTCCATTTTTTGTACAGTAATTATACATATATTCAAGCTAATATTTCATTTTGGTTGAATGCATGCTACTTTCAGATAATTTGCTGAGCATTTTTTTCTAATACAGTAGAGGTATACAGTTACAGTCAAACCCTGTTAAGATGCCCCCAATAAGCCACTATACCCTCAGCAGCAACTGCCAATTTATTTTGAAAAAACAAATCCTCCTTAATGATGATGCATTAGAAACCCTGCTAAAACACCATCTGCCAAAATTATTCACAATAAATCAAATGTGCTCCTCCCAATTATTTTGTCAATAGCCCAAACAAAAGGATAACTTTCTGCAAGAGGTTCCAATTGAAAAAGAATGAATTAATATGACATACTGTAGTTTATTTCCTGGGAACAATAGCTAGATGTAATTTACGTATCCCAGGGTTAATTTGATTTTTTTTTCTCAAAGAAAACGAATTTCGTTTACAGATTTTTATTATACTGTAATTAATTTTCATATTATAATTTTAGCTTTTTTTGATAAACCACCATATCTCGCCCTTTAAACTGCCGGTCCCACCGCCACAAATCTCACAAACAAACGGTATGGTGGCGAATAATTCAGGTTTGACTGTACCTACAGCAGAAACCTTTTCAACGATACACGGCTGCAAGAATATGATTTCTTGGAAGTTTTTGTGGGAGCCGTATGCAGGATATACTGTACAGTACAGTAGTTGAAATTGAACTCACCCAGTATATAGTGGTGGGGCGAATGGCTCTGAAGGGAGAGTGGCGCCCGGATCTCCTGGCGCTGGGAAGAGGGAGCAGCGACTTCGTGCGTCACAGCGGATTCACACTTTCAGACATGGAAAACTAGAACAGAACCATTTCAGCTTCTTCTTAAGGCGACCTGGATGGGATATGTGAACGGTCCGTTATCTCATGAAATCGTGAAGCGCAAAAACGGGGACAAGGGATCCCATACACTCAAGTTTCTTGAAGATTGAATCACTTCTGAGTACAGTACTGTACTGTTCGTGCACAATATACTGTATATAGTCTTCGAAATAATTTTTTACTGAGTAATAAGAAACTAACTCGAGAAATGCAAGCAATATTATTTTCGTCCCATTGATCAATTTCTTCTAAATATCTCAAGTTTGGCCCAGCAACTCTTTTTGTTGCATACGTCACTCGTATGTTAGGCTCCAGTGTGCAAGGAACAATTGATAATTACAGAATACTGAATTAGTGACCAAGACTGAACGATATAACTTGCCCACTCATAAAGATTGCAGCTATAGATAGCATGCGAAGTAATCTTCCTGGAACCACCAAAAACGACATTTATAGGCCCCAGATAATGCCTTATAACAGATAATTAATCAATGTGATGCTTAATAATTCGTCGGTTTTTCAAGCGAAATGTCATTATGGATTGTATAAAATACAAATTTTTGCTATTTCCAAGTACTGTACAGTATTTAGCTTTTTTAACCATCATACACCTGAATGCTATCAGCTACTTTTTTCATGTGCAAATAACTGAAGAAAAAAATATATCTCATTCAAGAATGCAGCATCTAAGCATAAGTGGCTACGATATTTCAATAATCAAGTGCAAGATTTCCAGTACAGTACTGCATCCATGAGGCGCCTTCAGTAATGAAGATTTTCTTTTGAATCTTCCAATTCGGTCTTTATTCGAGGCAGAAGGCACCATTCATCCATGGACATCACGACAAACTGAACACTCATCAGCAAATTTTTAACGCAGAACGCAACATTTCAATTTTACGACGCGGATCCGACATTGCCAAAGAATTCCAGACACGTTTATCCACGTCAATGACTTTAAAACCCATGATTTCCAGGTGACACTTTTGCACCTGGCAGCTACCAACAGGAACGGATCGGTTGAAGGGGAAATGACGCTCACTCAATAATCTGACAGCTACATTTCTTGTTCTTGAAAGTAAAATAAAAAGTTTACCGTTATCACTGTGTAGTCGAGCGCAGTAACGTATTGTAACTTACTCAGTTGACCCCGATATTTCGACAAGGAAATCTGAAATACACGAGAGTTCACTGGTCATGAATTGGGCATGTGCGTCAGGAGGTGGAAAATATTTACCGACAGCGATGTAATACGGCGTGAGGGCAAACGGGTAAATATTAACGGTCCCCAAATCACACCATGCCGACTGCATGAAATGACGCACATCTTGATGAAATGCCGTCATAAACTTTCTTCCTGCAAAGAAATAAGGAATAAGCGAAGATAATACAGAAACTGGTAACAATATCTAGCAATACGGATAATTTTAATTACTTTCTGCTTCACGGGATCGACAGTATTTGTCATGAAACCATGGAACTTTATCTTCCGGTTTTTCCAGACAAACAGTCCGATTTAGCTCCATCAAAGCATGACGCACTCGTCCCGGATACGTCTCCTGGACGAGAGTAAGAAATCTAGCATATTCATAAGTCATGGCAGTCAAAATATAAATAAAAACACGCACCTTCGAATAGCAGTCCCTAATTTCCTCATCCAACAAGTCCATGTACTCTACAGTGAACACGGAACTGACCAATTTTGATGGTAAAAATCCCGCTCCAGACAAAAGCAAACTTGAGGTAATGAGGTGAAGACCTGGAATCAATCCTTTGTCTCTGCAGAAAAACACATCACAGTTTGCACTGAACAATACAGAACATCAGTGATTCTCGTTAAAAGTGTTAATACCCTAATCAAAGCAGTGCAAAATTACTGATACAGTAGCTACATAACCGCATTTTAAAACATATAAAGCCATATGGTTGCATACAATGCTAATGCTATACCCCTGCACATTAATTCGGTTCTCTACAGCAGATGGCTGAATACTGTACTTGGTAAGCTATACGGAGTAACGTTTGAAATGCGAAAAGCTCTCATTTGCTTTAACTATAGTAAATCAGCCAATGAAAATAAAATCACGGAGTAATACAGAACTACATCTTCCGGTTAATTCATTGACTATAAATTCACAGGTTTCAGTCGATCAACAACAGCATAAGAAAATTGAAGAAACTCACCGTAACAAGATATCTACAAATTTATCACAGTTCTCAGCGTTAACACGGGGGAAGTAGCCAAGAGAAAACATGGCCATCAAACTGCGCCCCACCAACAATCCGGTCAAATTTTCACTCGGCGCATGCACCAAATATCGAAAAACCGCCAAAAGAAGATCTTCGTCACAATAGTTCAGTTTGTATGTCAACGCAAGCATATCGAGTGCATCTCTCGCAGACAACTTTGATGAATCTTCACCCAGATAAGCTTCTTTAGTCTTGTTCACCAGCCTCGTCACATTGGGGAAATCATACCTGTAGATAATTCGCAGAAGAGACTATTTGGATTTGTTCGTGAGAGGAACTTTTTAAAATCCGCATACTTCAGCGTGATGTTTAGTTTAACAAGATCTTCCACGTTGGAAATGAATCGATCTTCCAACATAGATTCAACACGACGATTCACAACAATCGAGAGATCGTAGATATCTCTTGATCTTTGCGGTTCAACTTTATGATTGAGGGTTGTCCTGGTCCCGTCGCTGAAACGCCTGTTTTTATGATGAAGGGCAACCTGCAGTCCAGCACCAAGATTCACTAAACATTCAGCATTCAGTTGTTCTTGAGCAAGGAAGACCGCGTCGAAGATCGGCCGCGCGCTTGGAGACCAGCCATACGCGACAAGGAATGCGGCTGCAAGGGACAACTGTACAGGTCGGAAAAATTTTCCGTCCTAACGAAAGAAAAATAGGACAAATGGATTTTCGAATAAATCAAAACACAAATAATTGTTCTACTTCTGAAAATTCATTTTCGTCTTATTTCTAAGCTGTATCTTGGGACGAATTACGGCAACTCAGATGATTTCAGAGAGCATTTCCCGTTATCCACACTTCTTCCCAATTTTCTTTCAAACCTTTCTCACCTCGAAGAGTGACAGAATCACATCCGCGACAGCAGTTTCAAGATTTTTGTTGTAGTACGACCCGCTCAGATTATTGTTGAAAAATAAGTACTTCTGTATCACCCCACAAAGCTCGTACGTAGACTCTATCCCAGTAACCTGATTGGCTACACAATCCCAGTAACGATCGAGAAGACGATGGTCTGTGCACCTAAAAAAAGAAAGTTACGAATGAAGGTGGCAAACTACAAAAGCGAAAAATTAATTTATAAAGAACATTGGCGCCATGAGAAAATTCGATGCATAAAAATAATGCGCGAGTAAATGTGCTGGATGGTATTAAATAATTAAGGGTGTAAGACTACAGGGTAATGATTCAACGAACAAAATATACCAAATTCAATTACACAGCGGGAGCATGAATAAATAAATCACAAATAAATACTGTACATTAATGAAAATAGTTGAAGCATCATGAAATTATTTTTTGAACACTTTTTTTCTCAGTTGGTCATAGTTCCTGATCCAACACCTTATTCATAATTCACTAATGCGGTTGTTACGTAACCCATGATTGTATCTATTGTCAATCTCTCAGACGGAAGCTTAATATCCTCTTTCGCCACAAAATTCTCAGGCATTTTTTCGCTAGATTTCGTTTTTTTTCTCATTCTGATGTGGCCTTCACAGCAGCATTTTTCTTCAACTCGGAATTTTCTTTTGACGCCAACATATCGACAGGAATCAAGTCAAACTTATAATAGCCAGGAATTATTGGAAATCACGAACTTCGAAAACTTCAGAAGCCGATAAACCGGGTTCCCGAAAACGTTTAGATCCAAACGTATGAACTGTTCCACCTGAGATCTTAGACGGGGCCTCATGGATATTGGGCTCAGTGACGCGATGGATTCCAGAATCCACGCGGATTCTACAGTATCGTCACTTTTGTCCAAGGCATTCGTAAGCGCGGGGATCAAGACTGAATAAACTTTCGCCGGCTCGCCCAAAAAGTTGTACCAATGAACAAGGGCAGTCAGAGAACGAGGGCACAATTCGTCCAAAGGACCGGTCAATGCCAATGACATCAGCCGACTGCACAGCCTAAGCACTCTTCTGTCTCGCACCTGGACATCAAAGTCAGAATGCTTCGTCAAATTTATGATACGGATACGAAGACTAGAGAACCACGCGGGAGACCTGCACACCAAATTTGGAACTACTGCAATGAGCGGAATTTTTTTCGTTTCCTAAGCGTCCAAATATAGCTGAATTCGTGCCGACATTTTCCATGGAATCTGTTGGTTCCTGCATGAATTTTATTTACTTTGTTTCAATATTGTTGTAATCAACGTTCGAAAGGAACTGAAAACATTTCAAGCAGTTCTAGATAATATACACTCGATTGTTTTCTTCTCTTGATTTTCCTACTTTCCCTTGTAATTTTTCTTCAGTTCTTCAATCGCAATGACCCATCATCAACCCACGTTCGCGATGACTACGAATTTTTTGTTATAACTCATGCTATGCGACATCGCTCGGTTTTTAGAAATCATATTTCTAAAACGCAGATTTTTCATGAATTCATTGTTGCTAACCCTATTCTTTGTTAAAAGAAAGATTAGAATTACGCGAAACTCACCCTGGGTAATGAAAAGAATTTCAAAATCTTCAGGATGCCCAGTAATTCTTCTAGGTTCAAAGCGTTCTTTTCGTCAATCTCCCGATTATTCAAAAGCAACCACAACTCATCGGCAAAACGGTCGACAAGTTCGGTGGAGATCCTTGAGTTCAATCGAAAAAGCACAATCGCGATTAACTTCGCATCATTCAGGTTGCTCATAACGGAAATGCTATTCCAAAGCGCCTTCAAGACGGAAGAAATCAACTCGGAGTCAGCTGCTCTCGACTCGGAAGCGGCCACAGCCAGCCGAGAAAGAGCAGGAAGTGGAAGAACGTCCACCCTGGGGCGAATAAGCTCGCAAATGGACTTGACCAACTGCGACGTAGAAGGCACACTCATCCTCGGTAAATACAAAAGGAGACACGAGAGAACTAGATCCGGCAGAGTCTCGTAGCGTGTGGACAGAAGATGTAGAAGACGCTGGAATTCCTCGCGATTGCTGACTTCTTCCAGGTACTTCGTCATAAGAGTCCTCTTCGCTGGAAAAAAAAGCAGAGGCACGATACGGTAAATTACAGTGATTCCATACGGCAGATAACGCGCTACTAGACCTACAGAATGAATACACGTGTCGTCCACGCAATTTTCTCACGGTTACAAACGTACAACGTGTTCACGCGAAAAAACTTTCCAGGTCGAGAGAAAAACATCCTGGTATCACCCCAACAAACAGTTGACATTTGGCTTCTCGGGGGCGAAAGGGAGCAAGGATTGGCTATTTCAGGGCAAATTCGAATGTTCGCTTCTAACATATGTATATACATATTTACAGCATTAAAATAAGTCACTAGGAAGACAGAAGTAGGCTTCGTAAGGATGCTACGACTGTAGTTACATCCCGTTTTCCAAGAGCCAGCCACGATTCCTAATCCGTACACCAAAGATGCTCCCTATCCATTCCCAAGGAGGCGACGATATCTTTCAGTGATCAGGAAGATGCCAGAATTTTCTTCGTTCCCATCGCCCATCTTCCGCTGCGATATCTCTCATTGAGATTTCCGTTCAGCACGTAGGCAACATTCGTAAGAAAAGTATTTCAAATCTAAACTTGAGTTCAACTGTTCGTAAGAGAAAATTGGGCGCCGACGTTGTAAAATCTCAAGAAATTCAGAAACTCACCTTCTCCATGAACTTTATCCAGCGCGTAGAAACTGGGACTATAAAGCAGATAGCCTTTCTGGAGGTCCCATAGAGTTACCAGACCTTGACCTACATGAGCTGGACTCGCTTTCCAGTCAATTTTACGAAAAACTTGGAACACCTCCTCAACACTAGCAGCACTTTCCAACTCGGTCAGAACGGGATCATGCGCGATATCCGGATACAATCTCGTTCGAAATTCATCCAACAACGTTCCTCTAGCTACTCCATCAATGGAGTTTTCTACATCAACTTCGTCCGCGCCGAGAAAATGAGATGCAGCCGAAAGGTGATCCATTGAAGACGCGTGATTCGAAGCTTGATCATGCGAGAAAGTGCTACACGTCGTCTGAACATTCGTGGTGATGAAGCGGCGGGTTATGCAACGACAAATCAGAGCACGGACGAACATCGCGTCTTCCAATCGGCTTCTGTCGAGTCATTCAGGTACCTCACGATTCAAAATATGCGCCACAAGTTAAGAACATTTCTACAATGTCGGAAAATAAAACAAAATGAATGGATACAAGTGGACTCCATACAACGATTCGGTCAACTGCAATATTTTCCAGGCAACGAATTTTTGAATGGTCCCTGAAAGACTATCATATCATTGTTCAATTTTCTCCTTCAAATATTCAAGAAGTTTCTTCTTAAATATTTGTTAATTCTAACAAATATTTTTGACAGTTCTGAGAGAGTCCACCTGTATATGAAAAGTGAAATAACCAACACCAGGTTTGCATCTATCATAACCGGGCGAAAGCAACTGTATTTATTATTGTTCCGAAAGTACACAGGGTTGATCATTGTGTCACACGAGATTCTTTCTCGTTAGAGGCGCTGACGGTCAAAACAAGCATGTGTACATCTGATCGTCCAGCTCCAGGAACAGCACTACGATGATGACTTGATATAACAGCAAAAAGCTTCCGTCACAATAATATTCACTGGGAACGAAGAGCAACTTTACGGTAAAATATGTTGAATTACAATCTAATATTCCAGTCCTTTCTTTCGCAGTTCCACCGGTAGTAGTCCATCAATCAGCACCTGGTTTATTTCGAGGTAACTGGCTCGAAAGCAAGAACAGTTATTTGATTCTTGCCAACAGGGATCTTCGAAAATGATAAGGTTTTGCTGTAAACACAGAAAAAAAAATTAGTTCGAACATCATTGGTACCGAAAAAGTTAACTCACTCAATCGGAGCTTCAGGATCATTCCCCGAACGGAAAACGACGGCCCCCGTTTCCGGGAAACGGGGATCATACGAGTGTAGATCAGCGTGAAATTCAGCCTCCTCCCCGAAGTATGCGCAAGCAACAAAACCATGCTTCCCGAAGATTCGAGAAAACGAATAGATATCCTTGCTCACGAAAGCTTCACGAAAATCTCCGTATTTAATCCCATTTTCTCCTCGCAGTTTCATCAGCTCCGCCAAATGAGTTCCACCTGTGATCAAACATACAACCCTTTCGAATCAGACAGCACATTCGGCTCGTTGTGCGTTAGGTTACGCTGGTTGGGGTTCAGTTGCTACAGCTAGTCGGCTACAGCAGTGAAACTTAAAAATACTTTGAAATGTGACAGGGCAGCTCACATTAGCAAGTACCCTTTCTGCTTTACAGAAAATGAGCAGAACATTGGCATTACCGGCATTGGATCCATCCGCGTTGAGAATGTTATCATATCGCAGCACAGGAGAACCTGGCAGAAGGGCGGCAATCGCTTCCATAGTCGCCACCAATCTCTCATCATGGAAAGTATCCTTCGCTCGGCTGAGGTGACCAACCGGCCACAATGCGAATCCACTGCTTTTTCCGATACCGGCAGCTTCCACAGCAGTTCGAATCTCGAAACCGGTCACCGGTAATTTGAGTTCCGAAAACGATTCCGCAATCACGGCAGTAGATGGCGCACTGCTCACCTGAGTATTACGAAGAGCGAGAAATAAGTTCGAAATTACTTTCGCCGTTCAAAACTGTCCACGTCAAATACATAAGGATGATAAGGTACAAAAATATTCGCATGACAGAAATTGATCGTCCATTCATACGAATTGCACGTTGGATGTGATATCTACAATAAATTCTTCCAAAAAAATCACTGGATTTCACATCGTATTACTTTTCAGAGTTGACAGACTTTCCACATGTGCCAATTTCCAATACAAATCCCTTAAGTTACTGATAGTGTAATTTACCTTCGTCACCAAAAATCGGGCTCCTTCTTCGGGGGAATATTCGTCAATGATCTTCTTCCAGTCTGCCAGCAAAGCCGTGTTCTCCGGAAGATCAAGGGTGACTCCTTCGTTTGACAGGGCGGAATATCCACCACTTTCCCGCAAAGTAGCATTCTTGGACACAGCCGCATCTTTGAAGCTGGCATCCTCATACAAATACCTAACTCCAAACATGACGAACCCAGCAGCCTTATTATCCAGCCAGAATCTCAGCACCTTTTCCACATCTTCACGGACGTTGAGATCCCTGAAGTTAAGATCAGCTAAGCCATTGGCCTCAGCATGATAATAGAATTCCCCGCGAGTGTCGTTCCTCTTCCAGGCGGTTCCTCCAGTTCCAGACTCCGCAGTAAGCTATAAATAAGTATTATAATAATAATTCAGATAAAATCGACATTAATTTTTGTGGGAACAGTGACGATAAGTTAAATTAATAATTAATCGCTCAAAATCCAAAAACTCAAAATACGGTATCGTCGAGGAAATACAAACCCAGTTGTTCGCCGCTGGCCGCCAAATGTAATAGTTGGAATATTTCCCTTCTTTTTTGGTTGACTTCACGAACCAAGGATGCTTAATGGGGGTACGGTTCGGATTGATTTCGATCAAGATCTTTTGGCCACTCCTGTCGGCCTCTTTTAAGAACTCCAATACTTTTGGAGCAACATTCTCAATATCCATGGGATCTTGCTGGTCTTCAAAGCGCTCAATCCAAACACCTTCCATTCCCAAGTCGTGTAAGTTACGCAGCTTGCTGGTCAGCTCTGTCAAACCAAGGGATATTCCAAAGTTATCACACAAACGTTTACTTCGGAAAGGAAATCATCGTTTTTCTCATTAATACGAAAAGTCACAATATGCCCGCGCTTTATACCTCCGAAAATGTCGACTTGATCAGCTCCGGGGCTTTTGAAAGCGTTGGTCGGAACGTAGACAATTCCAGTTTCCTGCAGACGCGTAATATCCGGTTTCTCCGGGCACTTCGGCGCTGGAAACGGAGCCCAATTAACATAAGGTTTTAGAAAATGCTAAAAACGTTCGAAATACCAGTGAGAATAACGGCGACAGCGCCGCCGATCATTCCGAACCAAACGAGCCAAAAGAAGATGAAAAGAAACCAGCGCAAGCGAACCCAGAAGGGGTCATTGGCGTACTGCATCAGTTCTTCTTTTGACATGCCAGCGAAGGTAACGTTGGGCGCCGCGCGAGTTGGACTTCCCGTCGTACCGTTGATGCCAGCATCATTTACCTTCACGACCTGGAAAACACCGAACAAAAATTTAGAAAAAAATATATAGAATTGATCATACGAAGTAGGTAAGTCACCAACCTGGACTTTGTTGCCATCTTCGACAGCAAGAGGTTCGTTCTCTTTTATTTCCACTTCCTGAGGCATGGTAGTCCTCGTTTTACCGAGATTTTTCTGCTCACGTATCGAAGATATGCACACGAGACGGTATCACTATTCTCAGAAACGCTCTATACACACAAAAAAACCTGCAAATCAGAAGAAAAAAACCATGATCTATTAAGGACCCCATTTCACCCCGTGAGAAACACCTCGACTTTCCACATCATTCGCTTTCGCGTTCGAACCGGTTTCACAAGACCGCGAACATTTTACAGGAATGGCCGGAGCATTTGCCCACCCAGTGGAGATGAATTGCGAATCACACACGACAAACTTCCGTAAAATTGAATTAATTTTCACGCTTGCACCTTGTTTTAGCACCATACCACTTGAAAAACATGGAATCGAAATAACCTGGTTTCTTGCGTATTCAGGAGAAACACGAACTTTCTACAACAAATTTGGCAATCCCACTGCACCCGTAAAAGCAAGCGCACGCAATCTATTTTCTATGTCCCCCAGTAATGAACTTGCACCCATACGGAAGAGTTCCGGACAAATCCACTCCGGACCAAGCTCATCTTGAACAAGGGTCATGAATTGCAGAGCATCTTTCCAGGTTTTAAGCCCTCCAGCGGGCTTGAAACCGACCTGAAAAAAACTAGTAGATAGCCGCAACTCACCTCTAGGAAAAGGACAAATGAACAAACCTTTATCCCAGTCAGCAGGTAATAATCCTGAATCGAATTCAGAATCACAAGACTATTCAAGAGATTTGCATTTGCCAGAGATTCTTTCCCGGTGGATGTTTTCACGAAATCGGTACCCGCCATCATGGAAATCATTGACGCCTTGTAAATATTGTCGTACGTCGATAGGTCACCCACAGCCAGAATAGTCTTCAGAACCACGTTCGGCCCACAAGCGTCTTTCAAAGCGCGAACGTCATTATAGATTCCTAACCAAAATCGAAAATATAAAAAATTTGATGGAGAAAACCGCACGTCTGAAGAATACCAGAAAAGTTGCCCACCTTCCCAATCTTCATCATAAACTTTGTCCTTAGGTACGACAATGTCTACCTCACGTGCACCATCCGCGACACTGTCCATTACCTCTCGAAGCTTGCTCTCCAATCTGTACTGAGCTGATGGAAAGCCACTCGCCGCTGGAAACGAGGAAAATGTTGATGACAATATTCATGTTTACTGGAAGCACATTACTTTGGAAGTTCTGCCGTATAGAGTATTCTTTTTATACCCTAATTCTCGTTAACGATCCAAAATATCCTCACGAAGAAATCTGTATTCGAACGCAACGCAACGTAAATGAAGACTCATCAGACTAGTAGTAGGCGAATAAGTCAACAATCTGACTTTATCTCGATAGAAAATGAAAGCAAAATTTTGGTAGTTATAGCTTCGATCAACTTGGTATTTAATAAAACGATATCAAGTACCTACATATCTAGAGTAAATGCAGCAACCGGTATACTCTGATGATAATTTGAGCAGCTTTGTAACCATCAAATCAACTTCCGTAGTTATTTCGGCAAATTTTCTTCTGACTATCATAATTTCTGAGCAAAAATAACTCACCAACAGTGATCGGCATTCTCTTATATGCGGATGCCCTTTCCAGACACTTTTTTGCGTCTGTTACTCTTCCAGGATACATGCAAACGGATCCAACTCTGAGGTCAACCTCAGGAATTATCGCACCCAGCCTTTCCAGGATGTCTGAAGGGATGGGATTCAAAGCTTTGGCGCATAGCCTCTCAATGTTGATCCACGAGTCATCGCCTAAGATTGAACAAATTAATGTGAGAGTAATTTTGAAAATGAAGAGAGCTCAAAAAAATTGAGAATTACTGTTCAATGATGTCAAATCAATCAAGGTGACAGCTTTCAGCAGCCACGCAGCTTCATTCGATCCAGTGATTTTTCTTCGTCTCAGGAGATACTTCACGCGATCTTTAAGATTTCCCTCAATTATTCCAACAGAAACATTTGGGCCGAAAAACATCCCGGGATCTGTTTTCAAAAATTTATCGCGATTAAAACCAAATAAATGATTCGCATAAAATTAAAAGGTTACCGTATCTGCATCCAGCATTTCGGACCATGGTGTTCAAGCCTCTACGGATTCACTGAAATGAGCACTCTCACGAATCACCTGCAATTGCGATTAATCACCGAGCTCGTAAAGTTCGAAAATTGTGCAAACCAGGGGAAAAGATATACACGCGAACAAATTACCGAACAACGCATTCCACGAGTCGAAATCCGGTTCTTGGTGGGAACTTTCCCAAACACAAGAATTACGCACAATGTTAGTGACACATTGAAAGATTAGTTATTTCAAAAAATTATTCAACACCAGAAAAATATAAAAGTTTGCATCAACGGCATACCCAAAAGCTGCAAAACAAGGCTCAAGATGTTTTCACGAGCTTTGCATGTTTTTGATAAAATTCGATTAACTTGGTTTGGTGGTTTTCATACACTTCATCATAAGGAAGCAAAGTGCCATTCCCATCCAATGCTTTTCGCGGACAGGAGGGGTGGATTGTCTCACTCCACTTTACTAAGAAGTACTCTGGTCTAACGTTTGGACCAGTCTGATCCCCATAAAAGCAAGCAATGATTTCAAGAACTTGCCCTCTCGGAATGGGCTCATCAGGAACATATCCACCTTCTGAAAAAAAAGGAATAAGCATTTCAGTTAGGAAAAATAACGCGTCCAACACGCCATACCAACCGAAATTGACTTCATCACGAAAATGTCTCTTTCTCGAAATACGTTTCCTCTTGCCGGGAAATTTCTTCTGACGACTATACGCTCGCTTACGCGACGTTCTTCTGGAAGCTACTTTTCGGGAGCTATCATCACGATTCTTTCGCCCGCGTTTGACAGAAACGTGACCTGATCTAGATGCATTCGCTTCTTCTTTAGAGAACTGTTTCCTGAACTTAATAGAAGCTCTCGTCCTCTTCGCCAATGAGATTATTTCCTCCTCAAACGCCCGAATTGCAGCCGGAAATCGCGACACGGCTTGTTCAGACACCCAGACGCAATCTTGCAGCGGTTGGGCAGTCGGCCAAATGCGATATTCCACAGATTCGGCTCCAAGTTTACGTTTACCTAAGATTTTCCACGGTAAGATTTCGTTTAAAATGCATACTTCCTGATCACTGCTGTCACTCAAACAGATGATCTCTTCATTTTTCACATCCATCACTTGAAAACAGAGGATACAAATATTAATACTGTACTGTACACAGTATACTGTATGTACATTTGCCAAAACGCCCACAGCACGTATGGCTATATATATACAGCATTAAATTAATTATTCAAGCTTTCATTCAACAGCTCAAATATATACTGTATTTACAGTTGTTATTGCAAATAAATTAACTTTACTCAAAAGTATTTAGTCAACGACAGAGCACCTATGCGTAAAAACATAAATCTGCAAAAATTGAATGAAAACTTCTTACATAGACACAAAAAAGCGACCCTCGATGAATTTTCCATTTTCGAATGAGCCTTTCGATCTTGCACTTCATTTAAAGTTTCCGAACAATCATTTCGGCCAAAATGAGAGAAAAGGATGACTGGCATGCTACGGACAGTAATTTTAGTAACTCAAGAGTCACTTCGATAAGTCTTCTTACAAAAATCACATCCGGGAATGCACTATAAAAAAAATGGATTCCTTGTTTTCTCCCAAACATTGAATAACTGCAGTTTTGATTTTTTAAAGCTCAATTCCTTCGAAGTTCGTCCACCTTTCTTCAACACTAAGTTCAAAATTATGCCCATAAATCCCAAAATATTCAAGTTTAGCTAGTCAAGGAACACATGAATCACCCCATTTTCTACGAAAGCCTGATCATACAGGCAGTATTCTATCTGTTTCGGCGATGGTAGAATTACTATTTTAAGCGTCGGAATCTTGAGGACTCAGTACGGTTTCACACGGACTGTACATCACACAGGACGAGGTTACACAAAGCAGAAGCACTGATCTCAGACCGAGAATGGGCACGACGCGAACACAAGTCGCACGCATGATCACAGGATTCCGGGGAATATTTTATTCCCTGCACTGTAGCAACGCTCTTCCCCTTCCTTTTATCTCTCTTCCTGGAGCACAACTTCACTACGACACGCACTCACGTCCTACATAGCGATGATCGACATTCCCCACATCACCCGCATGCCGTCACTCGGCACGGATTTATGACATTACGCAGGAACATGATATTTTTCGCGCAGTCATTCACCATTTGTCGCGCTTCCTGGGGATCAAGGATCACGATGGTACAATAAAAAACGAATACATAATCATGACATGAATGCAATCAGAAAAATCCAACAAATCATTCACTACTTGAAATGAAGTGCAGATATGAAAACAGAATGCACGTTTCTGCTGGTGAAAGCTAAAATAGACGAATAAATGATTAAAAACGATAAAATTTGAGAATAGACAGGTCAATAAAACAGACAAAGACAATAAATGCACATCTGCCTAGATCCAACGTGTTTGGATAACTTGACAACTGACGACACATTTCCAGTCATCCAATTTTACAAACTGAAATCAAGAACCAAATAAAAATACCAGTCATCACAAAGGCTAACTTTTCACTAATGCGTCTCGACGCGATGAAGAACGAACGAAGTTTATACGGTATTTGCTCAAGTACGGTATGACGTACCACAAAACTACCGGACACGGCCACATTTTCCTCCCCTCGAAATTTCAAATCAGATAGACTGAGGATATGAGACTAGTTTCATCTCATCGGAGGTGTCTAGAATTCAAGTAGAGCCGCGTCTTTGTCATTAAAAATGCACGTTCCTGTACGATAATCTCCCAGAATGAATGTAAGAAGCACTTGGTGAATAGCATTCGAGATTAAATATGTTCTCTTTGCTCTCAACGAGGAATTTAAAATTCAAATTTTCAGCATCTTTGAAATTTTACTTTATACAGTATTGTGCTTTTAATTTTTCAATTGAATATGGGATCTTTTACAAGCAAATTTACGGCGTAGTCCAATATGGGATACTTTTCTATAGTAAAGTATGTCAAAGGTCAGTATACCGAGCAAATACATTATAAACTCGTCCGTGATCAATACGAAGATCTGGTAATTGATCAATTCAAGACCTGAAGTCATTCGGTGGGATCAGACCAGGGTTCGGAACACGTCCATCGCCTGTTATATCCACAAACTCTTCCTTATTGAGGAGGCGATATTTCCGATTTTTGTAGCTTGTCAAATCGATCATCCTCCAACCCCCAACATGCTGATACAATTTCTTCAGGACAGGAGAAAAGCTTTCAACTCCCGCAAGAGAAGCTAAATCATCCATATAATCCCACTGAAGTTCGGCCATTCGATGGTAATAATGCTCTGGCCAACCCATCGCCAGTCTTCGACTTAATTCCTGCTCACTGTCTTGGTTCATTTCTTCAATACTCGGTAGCTTAGTTTCACCCTTTGTCGAAAGAAGGCGAGTGCAAAATTCCATTTGGAAATGAAAGAGAACAAAAGGTAGGACAGTAGACACCACGCCAATAAAAAACATTGTCGGATACCGAACATGCACACAATGCTTATACAACGGCGAAATCCTCTGACGTTCCACGGTGATTCCACATTCAGGGGAAAGGAATGGAAATGCATAGTGATAACCCGTACAAAGCATCACAGCGTCAACTTTCACAGTATCACCACTAGTTAACAGAATTCCTTCTTGCGTGAACTCCTTAGGATCGAACATCCTCACCACATTCTGTGGCAACGCCCCCATCTTTGTCTTAGAGCCGGTCTTAACCACCAAATATATCTGAACAGAAAAATAAGACACTGATCTACGAAATTACTGTAGTAAGTCTTCAAGATAGACACACACCTTTTCGACGTGCTTAGACAGCTCAACGGCTAAATCCTGACCAGAAGGACCGGCTCCAACTAACGCAAGGGATGCAATATCCTTCAGCGACTTTGGGTCACGAAAATCATGACAATGCATCTTCAGCCCTTTGAAAGTGTCATACCCTGGGATGGCTGGGTAAATTGGACAAAAATAATGCCTATGAAAAACTTGGAAGATTTTATTCTTGTAAAAAAGGCTTGTCGGTTATTAATATTACCCATTGCAAACAAAAATAGCGTCGAATGTCTCGGTTACATTAGCTGCATTTTGCAAATCACGAACTTCCAGCCTCCATCCAGAACTGCCTTCCGGTGCAACCCGCTCAACGTTATGAGAAAACTGTAAGTTACATGAAGCATATTGAGGTACGAACTCAGCATCTAGCAGAACAGTCTCATTGAGATACAAAACTAGAATGGAGGATCAAGAAATACTGGGGGTGCTCTTTCATCGCGTCACCTTCGACAAAATACGAGTGAACCAAAATTTAAATTAATGACATCTCACTCAAATTTCACCTCAATCCCTCGTCAAAGTTTTTTGCTCTGGCGAATTTCTTTCCCCACTTGACAGCCGAAGAAAAATGAATGTTAAGAACAGGTGCAGCTTTATCCGGAAACTTGGACAAAAAATGATCGAAGGTAGCAAAATCCTGATTATATCATACTGGATGATTCAGCAAATGAAACTGTCAGGTGGGCAGTACCTAAGCACCGAAATTTTCGACGTAAAAAAACAGTTGAGCTTTTGGTAAAACAGCTAATTATATGGTGCATGGAAGCAGCACACATCGCGTAAATGCCTCTAACCTTGACGTGACGTAACAAGTCGGATTGCTTTGCATAATCCACCAGATACGCAAGAACATTTTCGTGCTTGATAAAGGAAGCTTCTTCCTCAACAAATGGAAATCCAGGAAACCCCATAATTTCTTTAGGCAGGTTTGTCCTTGAATGAGAATCAGGCACGTCGGAATTGGTAACATATTACCAAGTGACTTCATGAACCAATACGAATGCGGTTGAGGTTCCGTATAAGCAAAGGAGGAATGCATATTTACCTGAGACCTTTGTACATGCTGGAGTGAACAGGTAAGCCATGATCATCAATTCCTATTCTCTCATCGAAGACCCATGTACCACCAACACCACTTCCGCGTTCATAGCAAATCACATCGTGTCCAACACTGACCAATTTCTTCACAGCACATAGTCCCGCCGCACCCGCGCCTATCACAGCAACACGCATTTTCATCGCCGAATGAAACTCACGTCTAAGAAATCCAACGTATTCCCAATAAATAGTTCATTAAAAATGATCCTCGGCAAGTTTAAAATATATCATGCTGAGATCTACTTCTTTTTAATAACATGGGGTAAATCATAAGCACCACGAACGCACTTGAGTTTCACGCCAGGTACATCCTGCAGGCGGCCAACTCTAACAAGAACAACGTTATGCTCCTGCAGATTGTGCCCTTCCCCGGGGACGTACGCGAACATCTCCTTTCCAGTAGATAATCGCACAAGGACACAACGCCGATTAGCCGAATTCGGCTTCTTGGGCTTTCGAATCAATGTTTTCAAAACAATTCCTTTAGCAAAAGGCTGGTTTCCGAGAGGATTTTTCTTCGACTTCGGCTTGATCACGGGACCATTGTGGTTCATCCACAGGATATCGTGGCAGCCACGGCGAGCCAAGTAATGTCCAGGATCCGGAAAAGATGGACATTGCGGTGAAAACGTATCGAAGAAGCTAATTTTGCTCAAATCCCGATCGAGATCGCGGACTCGGCGAGGAGTACTCCGCACGGTCTTTTGTTCTTTTGCCGTGAGCACCCCACGCGCACTAGACGCCACCAGTAGATCTGTTCTGAACTTCGGTGCGTATAACAACGGGTTAGACCGCAATATCGGCGTCACAGCACGTAACAAATTTAAGCCGAACGTCAACATCATTACCGTATCTGCAAACGGAGCAACATGCGGATCATGCCCACTAAGCGGAGAGAGACACAGCTTCGAAAAAAGCCACCAGAAGTAATTCCAGCACTGAAAATTTCCAATGATGCACCAACACGCTCGCCACGGATAAGCAAGGACAACAGTATCTCTCAGTTCAAGCAGAATGAGATATTTGACAATAGCGAAGTGGCACGCTCGCCAAGAACCTCCACAATCGTACTGCATCATGAAGCAGTATGGCACCTTCCTTATCACTACTGCATGCGGGTGCCAAGAATTACTCCATACAGAATTTGGATTGCGTCACAAACTAACCATTACTTCAACGCCTTTTAGTTGCAACCAAACAAAAACTCCAGAACGAAGCCATTTAAAACAAACTAGATGTCGCTCTCATCACAGTGGCAGATGGTCGCCTGCCCGCTGCTGCAGCGGTTGCGTTAGTATATATCATCAGCAACCTCATCTATGCAATCTCACGGACACAATTTCTCCGGAAATCGTTTGTAAACCAAATTATTGAAAAAGAAGGAGGTTCGAAACATATCATTCAACATACACTATTAGCTTTCCAATCAGCAACTCGAAAGCCATGATGACGCACATATATAGGTCGTCACGAAGCTTTTCGAGTTCCAATCGGTAACAGCATCAGCATGTGCACATCTAACTAAATCGAGGTCCACATTGATTAATGGCAGATGAGGTAAGACATTTTCCTGTAAAAGAGCCCAAAAAATACTTTTTCCTCTTATAATTCTCCCGAATTTTTAGACAAAGTCGAAAATAAACAGAACCAAGCTTTGAATACATATTCCTCAATTATAGGAATACGTTTTCCCGCAGATCTGCGAAACAGTTTCGTGGACCGGCACTGCTGGTCCGCGGACCACAACAGGACATAAGATCACTGGAATAGAAAATAACATATTGCCTCGTATTCGTGAAATGAATTCGAATCAAATGAGTGAAAACACGTGGGGAGACAGTTTCATTTCTTCCGATCAAATCAAGCACACGGTTTTTCACGCTTCGTCGAAAAAAAAAATCGAGATACCAGCCCGGCAAATAAATCAATCAGAACTGTGCAAAATTAAAGATAGCAATTCAATGCTATAATCGTCCAAAAATATTCACACCGTGACATTTAAATCAGAAACACATTCACACGCACCAAAAAAAAAAAATAGATGAAACGGCCGAAGCGGTTTCCAAAAAATTCAGACGGGAAAAAATACAGTGCGTTATCTGAATCCTACGGTAAACGCATGCAGCAACTCGATCCCTTCCAGAGCATAAATAATTATATCCTCTCAAACAAATGGATTCAATGAGATTTTTAACCGATCACTCCCCGAACGCACTTCTCGAAATGAAATATTGGAAAATACAGCATGAGAGAAGAAAACCATAAAGAGGACGGATGATATGAACCAATATTGTTGCCTAATAAACCAATCTCGTATGCTGCTGCTGCATGATGGAAGCATCGCCGTTGATATGAGGCGCCTAAAAAAAAAAAAAAAAAGAGACGCCCCCGCGCTGAAAGAAACTCAGTGTGTTGTCCGATACAAATCAATAGCGTCGGTTCTCTGATGTCGTGGTCGACGAGCATTGTGTCTTAAGATAACAACGCGGTTTCCTGCTCACCGAACCGGGCTGACCTGGCAAGAAGAATAAAAACACATTGAAAATAAAAAACACATCGTATGAAAGTACAACTGCATAATTCAACGAATGCAACGAACTACAAAACGAAACATTCACAGGTTTTAGCATCACTCACTATGTGTCTCTCTGCTGGGTGTCGTTAGTCAGCGCGGCCGTGTACGAAAGGTCCCTGTGACCGAATTAGTAGCAAAAAAATGCTATTATTCACCCAACGAAACATTCAACTCCACCACGTTTCTCTATGGATCACCACATTTACATGAATGCAAGACACCATCGATTCTATCATGCACCTTAATTAATTTTCAACCACATAAAAAAGTACAAGTACCGGTATAACGTTTTCCCGAACGGAATCTGCGAGGCATTGTCTCAAAATAGACGATAAAATGCGCACAGCGAACAAAAAACTTCCCAAGATGTGTACATGAAATAAGTACTGTATATTTTCAACTTCAATTAAGTGACGATGTTGTTTTCTCCATCATTCAGTGAAAAGAATCTCACAAATGATATTTGTGCGTCACAATAAGAAAGATTAAACGCAGTTCAGTCAAAGTTGCCACTGCAATTTATACCCTTTACTGTTGAAATCGTGAGTTTTCTGCAATTAATTCGGATCATTATCGATACATGAAAATCAGTAACACTGTACATAAAAATACGCTAAAATTGAGACAATGTAATGTAATCTCTTCCATCATAAACCATTACTTCCAAGCGATTTAAGTTAGATACTGTTCTTTTTTTAAAGAAAAGAATCGGAGGATGAGCTCTTTCCATTCACGTAAATGAGTTTTTACCATACAATATTGTAGTCCGTATACATGCCGACTATAAACTAAGGAAAACATCGCCATCTCAGGTACATAATCATGCAAAAAATTAATTGCGACAGAAATACAGGGAATCACCCTAAAAAAACCACAAAGAATTAATACTTGTTTAATGTTTTCATAGACTTTTCAGCATAATTCTATGCAACTAAATTTAATGCAAATTATCATGCCATCCCACATTATACAATATGGACGATACCTGATGATCGGACGATCAACACAAAGAAAAAAGGAACCTCGAGGAAGAAAGGATCTTGGTGAACAGAATTCACTCTTACAAAAAGTAACCTGAATACCATGTACAGTACAGTATATACGTACTTCAACGGAAGAAATAGGTATTTACAAGTGCGATTATATGGCTTTAATAATCACAGAAAAGAATGAAGAAAGCAGAACAAGATCTATACCTTGCATCAGCTCATTCCGCGGCTACAGGCTCAGCCGAACCACGACTTTGTCAAGGCAGCATGACGGGATAAGGAGAATGGATGGGGGCGCAAAAATGCATTAAAATTCGCGAAAAAAAAGAAGAAGAAACAAACAAACAAAAAATAGATGAGACGAAAAGAAGGGACAGAACAAGAAGAAAAACAAAAGGATTCCGACTATATACGTAGCAGCTAGGTCAGGACGAGCGTCAGAAGGCGGAAATCAAAGCAGAGGCGTATTTTTTTCAAAAAAAAAAATAATTTGAAAAATTAAATAAGGGAATGCTGAAGAAACTGCGGAAGACGATCAGTACTTGCTGCCCTTTCCCTCAGCGTAGTGGCCTTGAGAGCCAAAGTGAGTCTCGTCGTCAAAGGGTCTAGGTGTCTCCTGGGTCAGGTCCTCGCTTTTCTCGAAGTACTTGGCGTCGAACAGCACGGCGTAGATTAGACCGCCCAAAGCGCCGCCAATCAACGGACCGATCCAATACACCTATTTAAAAGCACCCCAAAATAAATCAAATTAAATATATTAAAACATTGTACTGTAATAGGAATAATTCTTATAAAATTATCTTATAAAAATTACGTATTTATTCGAGAACCAGCAGGCGCTCTTATTCTCTCAGATTTGAAAGGAAAAAGGGTGATGCACGTCATAGAAGGGTATACATTTTTCAAAAAGTTTCAAAAATTTAGGCATGCATTATACTCGATTCTAGTAGGATATTTTGGAACAAGTTCAACAGAAAAAAGGTTATTTAAATGGAAAAAAGATAAAATCACTCAATTTTACATTCAATTCACGTTTAAATTCGAAGTTTGGGTGTTCTTATATTTTTGAAGTATTGTGATGTCAGAGTCATTAAAAATGTGGTGTGCATCGCTCAAGAGCACGTGCTGGTACTCGAGTAATAAAGGTACTGTACATAAATAAAACGTCTAAATAATAAAGTATCATGAATAAAGTTTTCCTGAATAATCCCACGAAGAACGGGGACAAAAAATTTCTGGAGCAGTTAAATGTCTACGCTGTTTTTTTTTCGGACTTGAATGAACGACCAATCGAAGCCCAAATGATTACAGCTTTAATGTGTTCTTTCTACAACTGCGGTCTGCGGAAGTAAAAGAAAAACAACAGTTCAGTCCATTGATGGTTAAATTCAAATATACAGCATTAACACACGAATTGGGACGCTTTTCAGAGTCGACATCTCTTTTAAACCAGCCACGTTGACAATGAAATCGAGCCCATAAAAACTGAAATTCGAGCTGGGCTCGCGTAATTATTCTGCGGCTTTAATAATGGGTTTCATATAAATGAGACGAAGACGCCACCGAGGAACAATCATCACCGAAATTTCATCACAGAGCTTCAATGATGATTTAAAAATAAAAGTATACCTTTGGTCCCTTTAAACAATGACCTCTTAAGTTTTCATCAGCAACACAAAATCGTTGTTGTTATTTGCATCTCTCAGAACTACTGTCTATCACTTCACACCCCGTATTCCTTTGTGTTCTGTGGGAATAAAAGCTTGCTGTGTTTCATTTTAGTAAAAAGAAAGCTATGAAAGACGCAGGTTTATTTTTTCAAGGCATATTTTCAAGATTGAGCGAAGATGAAAAATTCTGAGAAGAGAATTCCGAAATTGAAAACAACTAGATCAACCCGCAAAATATTCCACCCAAATTTGGTACCTGTATAACTTTCAAAATTGTTCAATCTTGTTCCTGGCTGAAACTAAAACCAACTCAAATTTTTGCAGGAAACCACGTCATTCCAGGCTATAGTTTTCGCAGGAAGCCTTGTTATTATCCATTTTAGAAAAGTAGACAAGACCTTTTTTTCTCTTTTGCAAAATAGTCAAGGGGGAGTCAATTTTGAGAATCAGGGAAATTCAGGCAGACTTCTCAAATAAAGGCCATTTCCATTGGCATGCCCGGGGAATGTCTCAGAAGAGCTTGACAACTTTAAAACACAATTCAGCCAACCCTCAAATTTAGGTGAGAAATGGCATAAATCATGCCAGCAAGCCCCGAGATGTGACTAAAATCGCGATTTTTTTCTTCTTCCCGCGAGGTGAAATATAATTCTTCCACCTCGAGGACGGATTCAACAATTTCGACCGAAAGCTAATATTTTTCGCCTTCGTGTTTCAGCATTTTGGGAGCAAAAATTCACTTCTTGAACTCTGCTCTGACCTTCACACCTTCCAAAACGTGAAGAGGAAATTACGCTCAAACTTTTGCAAGAATCACGCAATGCACGGAGAAGGCAAAAAAATGTATATTTTCAAGATTCGAAATGTCAGTTTCAGTGTCATCTGTGAGAAAGCTCACTTCGAACCGTGTGCAGTAAATACTAGATCCAGAACCTAAAACAATTTTGGATGATCGTGAAGGTCGCAATTTGCGTTCACGGATTTCACAGCCAGATTTGAATTTAATCTTGCGCTTGCCCTTGTTCTCAATTTGAAGAAAATCGCGTCTTCCGAAACACGAGAGAACAAGAAAAGATTGAAAATATCCGCAGAAAAAGGAATCAAATAATTAAAAATGAAATAACGCAGGAACGAATTACACGCGATTAGATTCAATTTTTACCCGAGAACCATCAATTATCGAAACTGCGGTGTTTGATCGAGGAATTTTGTTCCTTCCATTGAGTAAACTTTCCACCAACTTGTTGAGCTCCGCACATTTTTAAAAATCTTAAATCAATACTTTCATGCACGAAGCATGAAAATTCGTGCGAATCTCGAAAATAATGATTGAATTCATTACATGAAAAAAAAACAACCGCACCACTTATCTGCAAAGTATTGCTAGCAAATAAAAACGCATCCCATTCCGCCCAAGAAACCCAATAAACAAAACAATTAGCATGCGAAGTTTTTGCGTCGGAAAATTGTTTTCAAGCGAGGGGCACGTCCGCTCCTTTTTCGTGATTTTGAGGATTTTATGCAAGAACAAAGCATTTAAAATTGAAAAATATCACAGTATAAATTCAGGAAGAAACCAAACAACTGATAGTTTATAAAATATTAATTTTGATGATGAAAAGTGTCTAAAAAAATGAAACTGCGGAAGAAAATTGAAAGCATTTCAATTCAGCTACCGAAGAACGAAGAATCCCCGCTCCTCTCAAGTTCGGGGTAAAATACCACAACAAATTTGAATATCCATAAAAAAAGAGAATTGCACTCTTAATTTTTTTAATGCTCCCAAACGACGGACACTGTAGGTTCCTCGGATTTTTTCTTAGCTCTTTATATACTCATTGTATGAAGCGTTTTCTTACAAATAACACATTTTGCTAAAATAATTTACTATTTTTCATCAGTCTGCAACGGAAGGTTAGCCGGAAATTGCAGGACTAAGACGGGAGACTGTTGGTATACTGGTTTAAATTGACATGTAATTCCCTTTCGATGCATAAAATGGTTCGAAAATCTTTTTTTTTTAATTCTATCTGTAAGTTAGGATTTCCACTATGACCCAGATATTATTTAAACACAAACAAGTTCAAGTGCCTGATTTTCTTTAGGATTAGCTAAATGATTTTCGCTCTAAATTAATTCTTAAGCATAAATAGGATAAATTATCGAAAATCCCTTTTGAATTTCCAATTGAAGTAGACGACCGAGGGGTTTTTTTTTTTTTTTTTTTTTTTTTTTTTTTAATTTTTTTTTTTTTTTACCCCCGAGGGTTTTTTTTTTTTTTTTTTTTTTTTTTTTTGTTGAACGAAAGCTTTCATAGGGGATGAAACCTCCGGAAGAATACTTCACCCGCAAATCGAGATTCCGTCGTACAGTGTATCCACAAAAAATGAAAAAAAAAACTTCCGGGTCATTCGCGATTGATTCACAAGCGATCGGAGAGCTTATCTCAGGCTTTCAAAAAGACGCACCCCAAGATCAGGTTTCGTTTATCTGATGTGAGAAGCTGGTCCACAGGAAAAAAACAAAACAAAAAACCCAAAGCGGGAAATCTTTCAACAATCTCGGTCACCTTAATCGTCAAACATGTACGAGGCTCGGTTCATAAGTTGGGTCCGTTTTTTGTTGTTTTGGTCTCTCCTGTCCAATTCGGATGATGAATAATGTACGGAACTTTTTTTCATCGGCGATTCATAACTCATCAGGCGAATCACCCAAAATCTTACTGAGCAGAGTTTAGTAATAAATGCAGTAATTATTTCCCCTTTTTGAACTTCATCGCGAGGCATAATATGGCAGTGTAGTATCTCAAATTTAATAAAAGAGCGAATCAATCATTTAATGATTGAGTCACGTGAATGCGCATGCGAGTTTTCCACTTTTTTTCAGTAAATCCATCTACTACAGTAGTAGTCTATTGAATCGTAATACTGGTATTTGATCATTTCCAAAGCACTGGTCCATGTTTTTGTCGTCCATAGATCGGATTGAACAAAAATCGGAGCTAAATGAATACCTCGATCAATAAATGAGGAGACAAAGTTCACCTTGAAATTTATTTTCGGTTCATAAATTAGTAAACCAACAACAATTGCACTGGCCTCCTGAAAAATCTTCGTCTGAGTTTCCGAGATCTAAAAACAGTGCTTCAATAGAAATATGTTCGTATTTTCTCAATTCTAAAGTTGATGACCCTGAGTGTAAAAGACTGCTTTAAAATTTCGATTAATATTTCCCCCCAAGTTCGGACTTGAATTGAAACATATACTTAGCAAATAAACGGAGAATCGCGTCAAGTCTTTCTCGAGATTCCTTTAAATGCCCCTGATTTATAAACTAGGGCACCCAGAAAATTCATCCCAGGGCAGAACTTTTGAACCACCCATCACATGATCCCGGATAATACGACCCGGTAGTTGAGGAAAAATATGACCTCAGTTGCCTGGCTTTCTAGATACTGTACGTAAGTATGCCAAATAACCGATGAGCTCCTCGAAAGTGACTCGAATATCTTTCCGAGATCTTGATCAATTAAAAAACTTCCTCGAGAACTTTCTACACGAACGAATTTCCAGACAACGAAAAAACAACAGGCCAAGAGAGGAAAACGGCTCGCTCACAAAATCCGAGCCCATAAACACGAAATTACGTAATAGGAAAGCTCTACATACTGTAAATACTGTACAGCACCATCACAACCGAACAATGGCTACATTCAAAGAAGTGAAGTTGTCGACTATCGTTTTCGTCGTGCTTCTTTCTATACGCCACATTTATTAGTGGTTCAGCATCAAACCTCTGCTTCTCCTGCTGAGATTCGTGACCCTCTTTATTTTTTTAAAGCCACTATTCCCAGATAAGACACATCGCTAGAATTAATTTTCGGCTTTCAGGAATTGGCCCACGGTCACTTTCCACCTCGAGACCCACATTTACACAACGTCGCCCCGCTGTTCTTCAGCTCTTTCGTCTTCTCACAGAATACTGAAGCTGGATTTGCTACGCTGGGGCGTGACGAACCGATTCGGTTGTTCTGCCACAAAACCGAACCGAACAGCGGCGGGGGGAAAAAGAAATGTTTCTTTCACGAGATGCGAATTTTTGAATCTTCCCATCGTTTCGTGATTGGAAATTAATTAGAAATTAGTGAGATTTCGTTTCATGGGCATCATCAGCATGCAAATGGCCCTTTTCTCCGTCATTCTTGGCTCTTGATTAAACCGAAAACAACAACGAAAAACTCGCGAAGAATAATGCACACAAATACGATCAAATGAATCTCACTGATGACTCAATCAATCAGCTGTAATGACTTTATTGTTCCGGGGGGTACAGTAATTGGAAACAAATTGGTATTCAAAAACGACCATTTGCAGCGAAAGATGACGTGAATTAGTGATCTGAATCAACAGGATATTTACGAAGCGTTAAATCAACAAACCACGAACGAGCAAATTATCTAAAATTCATGAAAAGTTCCGCCAAAGACGCATACGCATAATAATGAGACGCAGAAATTCAAATACTACCTCGGAGTACCTGTAATCTACCTTTTTTCTAATCGAGCTTTTCAAGTTGCTTCATTTAAATTTTATGATTTTAAGAATATAATCCAAAACGGAATTCTCCCAATTAATAAACGAAAAATATGCGTTCAAATTAACAAGAGGTTTAGAATTTCGCGTCGGCCTGATGTCCTTTGTGTTTTCAGGAAAAACTCATAACTTTTAAGAAAGCCAGCTTTCAAAATTTACCTCACATTTTCAATAATTTTATTGAAAAAAAATGTTTCTAATGTCGATTCAAATTGTATTTTTTGCGACGAACTCGCGCAGTGATTCTCCACGCAACCGCTGATGACAACAGCAGGTCTAAGGCCAGTTTTGGAAATGTATCTCATTACTTCGTTCAATCATACAGTATTTTTACAATGTCTTCCTTCAATCGATTCAAACGACATTTTCGCGAAAAACTCACGTATTGATGCTCCCAGTATCCGCTGATGACAGCAGGTCCGAGGCTTCTTGCGGGATTCATGCTGGCTCCGGTGAAGGGTCCCTGGAATTAACATTAAAAAAAAAAGAAAATATTTGAGGCATGTTTTCCGAGATATACTGAACTTTCTTATGCGAAAAAAACAGCGAACAGCAAAATGAATCAATGACAAGATCGATTCCCGGCATTTTCTCAATTCAGGGTTTTCAAGGTCGTGTCGTGATTGCGAATGCATACGTAGTGTCACGCGGTGGAAGTGCCGTCAAAAATTACCATCAGGCGCGGGGATTCGAGCCAGGGTTATGCAAAAATGATACCCGAGGTCACAACGGAGAATGTCGTGATAATACCCACCGAAGTGCCTGCAATAACAAGCGAGGAATAAGATTCAGTGAAGAATTCAAGATTTACTTTTGCTCCGAAGAATGATAGCTGCTCAGAGAAATAAAACTTTTGCCATCGTAACGTTGACAAAGTATCATCACGGGTTCCGGGACACGGTCATCCATACCAAATAACGACTCTCGACAGGAGATAACTGCTGGGTCAAAAGAAAATATTGCCAGAATATTTGGTACGTCTACAATGCGATGACATAATTTTGTGTCCAAAGAATTCAAGCAGGAGCGCAGAAATTCCACACAAAGAAATTACGTTATACTGTACTCGATATTTTTAATTAAGGGATGGTTACGAGGGAAATGGAGTGATCAGCTAAGGGAAATAAAAGACTCAGTGTTCGGGGATCAAAATGGGACTACGGCTATTTACAAGATTAAAACCCCATTTTTTCCCTTCAGAAATACCGCAGATGGCAACGAAATTGTGTCATCATATGTGATCCAGTTACACGGACTCCTCCTTCGGACGATAAACGTAATTTACCTCAGCGAATTTCCCATGAAGCAAACCCATCATACAGGGGATATTCCTCAAGAGTTGCAACAGAAAAAAAAATAAGCCATAGAGAAGCAGCACAATGTCATGGAAAATTATTTAGATCATGACGATCCGTGCCACGTGCGTCATCCAGGCACTCAATTACTCGCTGATCATTCAACCGATTTCCCCATTCGAGTAAGATAAACGAAACTTGCCCGACATCCCGTCCATTATTTTCCCCCTGAAGTCCTTTACAGCAGACAATCGAAGCATTCATTCCGCATTCTGACCCTGAGACGCAGAAACACACGGATGTCGTCGTCTACCGTACAGGAAACATCAAACAATGTCAAGTCGAGTGTGTTCGACGGACGCAGAAGAACCGGAAATAACATGCTCGCACGGCGAAACAATTCGATTATCACTATATAGATCGTTCTTTTATTACTTATTCATACTCGTTTTAAATCCGAAGAAGGTCTTCCTAGATGAAATCATGCCATTTAATGTTCGTTTTCCGATAAATGAGAGTTAATTGAACACACACAACTGATGGATTCGTGTCAAGTACTATACTTAAAAAGAGAAGATTCAGCAATGTGGAATTTTTAAATGTGTATTTGTAGTCCACCTTTTCCTTCCGGTCGTCGATCCAACTACCAATCGGAAATTGCGCTTCAAAAAACTCGATCACCGGTTCACCATAATTTATTTCACGCAAAAATATTAGCCCAGACATCGTAGACTATTTTGACGATTTATTGACTTTAATTTTCCCTTCAATGTTTTACATGTTTTTTTCACGAAATACTCGAAGCTTATAGAAACGGTCAACTTCATCCATGCAATAGTTATTCTACGGGAAAATTGACTGAAATATCAGCCAATTTGCTTGATCCGTTCTTTCATTTTCACGCTTTTCACACACACGTAAAATATGGAAATACAGTACTTAGAAGCACTGCTTCCGACAGGTAAATTATTCGAGAAATGTGAGAGAGAAAATCAATGGAGAGTTCTGATTTGAGATTTTAGCTCTTTTCATTCAATTTTTACTCGAAATGGACGGGAATTTAACACGGACTGACGCATGCAGTGTTGGCGTATAGAACTGTTCAGGCATCAGTTCGTTTGAAATGCAAAGAAATTTCCCTTACAAATTTGAAACGAAGAGTGCTTTCCAAAAATGTATTCAGCACCTGGAATCTCAATTATTTTGGCAACCACTGTAACCACTATGAGCATATTGCGTGATCAATAATAAAATATGAAGCAAGCCGCTCTTTCATTTGCTAAGGATTGAATTGAAACCCTGACTTGAGTAAAGTTTTTTCTCATTAATAGAAAAATTTTGGAACAACCTCTTCACATTCAAAAGTGGAAAAATTTTCATTGCATAATGACTGTTAGGTTTGGAACATAAAAAATAAGTCATATGCGAATACTTTTTTGAAATAATGGCAAATGCACGAAATATGCACGTTCCGAAGTAATTTTGAAACTGTGATCATAGCCCCTATTCACCTTCAATTTTTTTTATATTCTGTATTCATTATTCCAACCTGAGAGAGGAAAACTTGAAACGCTGGTCAGGAAATGGTGAAAGATGAATCCCAAGTTCATCTGACGAAAATTACGAATACGCACTTGCGTAATATGCGTAACCGCGTGATTCAATCAGTAAATTTCAGAATCAACATTTGCCCTGTCGAGTTAACATCCCATTCCTCAACTTCAAGTTAGATAACCTAAATCTTGAAAATGTCGTAGCACCACAATATTCTCAGAAAGTCTTTTGGTGATTTGCATGAGACGGAAGCTGTTTTCCCACCTGCACGTGATCGACATCAGGTATAGTCTCCGTCGGTTTCTATTTTTACTCAGAATATCGACGAATCTATACAAGCATTTAAATTTGATGCAGGTCAATCGAATGTCCTTGTGGGTCACGCTGTCGATTCTATAGTTTCTCCTGTCGACACTTCGTGGTACAGCACCAGTACGTGAAATATTTTATTGGATGCACCGCAGTGTCCTCTCATCAATAAAGTTTGTAAAAATAAAATAAAAATCACGGCAGTAAAACGGGGCAACCTCGAGAGATTCTGCTCCCATTTTATTTCCGGGTTGGACAGCAAGCAAAAAAAAAAGGGCATTACGCGAAATTTCGGAGGCGAACATAAAAAACGTACCTTCAGAACGTGAACCCAGATGATGAGCCATGATTCGATATCAAATCAAAAGTCTAATGGCCTTCGACATAACTCGACTTAATGCTCAGCAGATTTCGAGACCGATGGAAGAATTTTGTACATCAGAGCCTCCAAAATCCACATTTAATTTTTACCATAAATTCAAGCGAGCAATAAGAAATAAGGAAACTTCGGTGAGTATCGAATTGATTTTTTTTTCCAGATCAATGGACGCCTTTTCCGCAAAATTCTGACAGAGATGGAACGGATCAACTTGGGAATTTGAAGGTCCCCAATTGATGGAACGATATCGTAAAATGCCTTAGGAAAGGTCACATTGGCAATGAAAATTACCAGGAAATAAGAGACGAAAATTCGCTTGAAAATCTGCACTGAGCCTCTTTCTGCGACAGTACATAACACTCTTCAGCGAGTTTTTAAAGCCAGTTCACGGAAAATTTATAGAACTTCCCCAATTCCGATTGTTTTAAAATAATCTTTATTTGTGCAATACTGTACTGTATATACATCGTCTCTTCAAAATATTAAAATCACGACTTGTACTATGCGGAAGATTTGTATCCTAAATTCCACAGCACAGATTCAATAACGGAGTTCCAACTCAAACGAACCCTTTTTTTTTCTTGACGCAGAAAATTGATCCAATGATTAAAATCCCGAATATTTGAGAGTACGATTTTAAATACTGCATTTTATCAGACGTCTTATACGGCCATATTGTAACGCTGTCGCCATAATTATTACTACTACATATTAGCTAGCTTAAAAGAAAACTAGCTAAACTTCAAGACCCGGAGGTATTGTACAGTAGTTCGATTTCAGCACGTTAAAACAATGATCACTGATAATCTTAAAGCACCTGCTTTTCACGATACGACTACATTTCTTCAAATTTATCCTGAGATAACATTGAAAAAAACATCGCGTCATAATTATGACTGAAAAAAAATATTTGCTTTTTCATTACGTTAGATTGGCGGCGATTCCAAAAAATCGGGAGAAACAGAATTTTAAAACCAACGAGTATCCTTCACAGAAAAGGAGATTCCCTGGGCAAACGAGACACGATGAAACGAAAAATATACTTTATACTCGCACATTCGTGACTGGCCGTGAAAGCTCGTAAACTTTAGTACGGTACGTCGATTCACTGGGAACATATGTTTTCAATTTAAAAGACTCGGATAAACCAAAAGCAAAATTTTCACGGCCCCTCGTCATACTAAACTCGCGTAAGATCCCGAGCCGGAAGAACAATAAACCGACGGCAAAAGGTCACTAGAAATAATCGAACTTCTCGTATAGCTAGCTGGGGGTTTTTTTTTTCTCCCAAACTTTTCAAATGCTCGACAACGTACAAACAATGGTTGTTTTATCTCAATGCTTATTTTTTTAACGTGAAAAATTTGTTTCACGTACACAGATGCGAGATATCTTCCCTGAAATGACATTCTGCATTATTGTCATGCGCGAGACAGTTTTCAAAAATTTAGTTTGAACAAATTTACTTCAGATTTGAAAATGTCGACCAAGAGCAGATGGAACTGGGTCATCGCTTTCTCTGCAATTTTAACAAAACTGCCTCAATTTATAAAATGAAAAAATCCTGAAATATTACTACTGTATAAACAAAGGCAACGCTGCCACTTCGAGCGCGGAAAAATCTTGCAAGTATCGCATGAACCATAATAAGAAATTCCGACGGGAATGTTCTCGAAACTTCTGCGTAATATTTCCGGAATTGTCAGAACCATGGAACTATAACCACCAAATGTAATATAAATAAAAAAAAACATTTTGCCTCATTCATCGCGATGCTTTATTCGACGTAATCTTGCCGTGGCTCTTCAGTTTTTTTTTCAAGATTTAAACCCGTTTTAAAAATTTGTTCAGTATACGGTAAATATTTATCCAACCTTGAAGAATCGGGTTCCTGGGTACTCGATCAGGCAAAAAAAAAAAAAAAAAAATCGCACAGCTACGGATATTATGAGAGTATAACATGAGCATACGGGTCTCGCAGTAAAGATACCGTACAGTGCATTCATTCTCTCCATGTAAAACATTTGGACACGGAAATATTCTAGAAAAACCCCGGTTCGACTCCATGACGAAGCGGATTCCTCATTCCAAGAACGAGGAAATCCAACAGATTTACTTCTATTCATTCCAGAATGAAAACCTTTTTTGTTTTTTGTTTGTTTTTTTTTTTTACCTCGCGTTCAGCGATCAGGGATTTTCTATTTTTCACCTCAAACGCAAGTCACAAGAAAAACATTTGTCCGTGTCGTGATGCACTTACCGAAAATACAAAATTTTCCATTTTCGAGGCGAACTCGGGATTGTGTTGGGTTTAATCGAAAGGACAAGGACATCCAGTTCAATGCCACGACCGGTTACAATCCAGCATTCCCGGGATTCAGTTACCTCAAAAATTGTGCATAACAGCATTGGACTTCCAGATGAGCATCAACAAACGAAAAGAATTTGATGGAAAGGATTAAATAAAAAAAAATATGTTGAATGGTGTTTCCCAAACTAGTTAGTCATCTCTAGAATAATAAAAAAAAACATTGTGACTAAGGATTCCCTGAGAAATTAACGACAGTATCCGCTCACACAAAATTTTATCCGTACAAAATTGTCAACCAGGAAAATCGCCTTGACCGAATAAAAGCCCCTCGCATTTGAATAATACTCAAAATGTCATTCGTCAACATCAGTGAAGGAGAACTGCAACATTTTTATTTATTGACAGTCAAACTTGCTTCAATGTCGAATCAAAAATAAAAATTAAAAGGTCGCTGAATATTCTCAATTACTGTATACATTTTCCGAGGTTCTAGATGCAATGCGAAACGAGCTTCGTGGATCGCAAGAATAATTTTGTTTCACAACAAAAGCACATTACCGTTTGTTCAAGCGAGAAAACATTCCAGGAAACCAGATTATCTTGGCACTGAATCAGTACCGTACGTACAACGATGCAATAAACTGAGTTGAAATTGATTATGGTATAATGAGTGACGCAAGAATCGTGCAAAATGGTACCGTTGAACAGATGTTTTGATAACAGCTGTGTCTCTCTACTGAACCATACGAACAAATTGCAAGGAACATCTCCGAAGTTTCGTAATTTCTGCAGTATTGTATAATCCAAAATCAGATGACTGAAATATTCGAGAAATTCTAAATAAACCATCACAAGCACGGAATCGTGGTTGCAAGGAATCAATTTAATTTATTCTTGTTTTTATTTTTCGTGTGTCTCGTGAAAAGTTTTTCCAGCGCACTCACTAAACGATCGCCCAATATTTTGTTACAGCCCTGTAAATAATTGCATTTGAGAAAATTCCGACTGACCCTTTGAAAACATCTAGATTCTAGAGTCTAGACGATGACTAATTTTTTTTTTTACGTGCGATGAAATTTCAATTTTGTGCTCATCTATGCGGCGCATTCAGAAGGCGAACGTAGTTATTTCGGAAAAAAAAATGCAAGGCCTTCGAACAATCTTCAGTAATCGAAAGCTTTGTTTTTAGCTTGAATAAGGAACCAGCAATTTGAAGAGAAAAAAAACACTAGCCTCATCAAAAAAACACTTCCAACGGATTTTACAGCATTTTCTCCTCTCTCTCTCTATTTTCCTCTCAGCGGTGTCTTTATTCGGTCCTCAAATGCACTCGAGGCAAATTGGCAAAGAAGACACGCCGAAAGCATGACTCTCGCAGCTGCGGCATATACGAGGAATTCTCCTCCTCATCACGAAGCGGATCCAACAAAAGCCGGTCTCATCCGTCCCGTTTCCACCCGGTCCTTCATCATCGTCGTTTTTTTTTACCAAGCCATGCTCGGACTGTCTTGTTTGCATCAAGAACATAATCATCCCCACACTTGCCGAAAAAAATATATATGTGTATAGACGAATAATTGTCCCATGTTGGAGAAGGAAAACGGGCGAAGGCGGGGAACGTGGTTCCGAAACCGTGACGAAGTGGAAGCGGACGTTTCATGATGTAACCCTATCCCGCAGTGCTCTCTGATTCGGAAGCCGCAGTGTCGGATCTCGGTAAAACGGCCCAAAAAATAAAAATAAAACGCGAGGAGGTTTTCGAAAGAACTGAAAAGTCACCAAAAATTGGCGGGACCCCGAGATGCGGACGTAATTGGAGCATCAAGAGTGTCCTGATGCCGGAAATTTCCTCAGTCGAATATCATTTCCCTTCAGACTTCAGTGCTAATGTATTTAATTGATTCTCGTTCTTGTCGAAAATTGGAAATAAAAATCCTCAGAAAATTTAATAAAAATGTTTTCCATCAACTTCAAGTCGACAACAGTGCAGAACAAAAACGCATAGAAGCTGATCTTCTGGTATCAAAAGGAAAGAAGCAAAGGTATCATAAAGCAAAGAAAAAGAATACGTCTTGATAGAATATGCACAGATGACAGAAAAAAAAACTATGAAAAAAGAAGCACAAAATCAGCTTGCTTTTGATTTTGAAATAAATTTAAAAGATTTAACATTAAATTTTGTTGTTGCTGATATGTATTTTGGGAAAATTTCCGGATAGTGTCCCGAACTTGAGCCAATATACGGATATTGGGCCTGATTTTTTTGGTTTTTAAGTGTCTTAGAGTCGAATTGTCCTCATTTCAGGGTGTCCGCATATCGGGGTCTCCGTGTAATCATGGTTGGCCAATGAAGCCTGATGATCCGTTTTAATTAATTTGCAAGATTTCAACATTTTTCAAAGAATTAGCCGTAGTTAAAAAGAGCGGATCTAATTTAAGGCACCTCTGATGGAAATAAGCAGCATCAATTTAAAAAGAAAACTCATGCTATACCATTTTCTGGGGGGGGGGGGGGGGGGATTTTTATTTTTTTTGGGTTGGAGAACCCTGAAATTGTGTTAAAATTTCTCCAGAGGTTCTCAGCTGCATTCATAGTCGGCAAATTTCCATCAAATTTTCAAAATTTTGCACACCTTCCGTCGGGAAAATCTTAAACTAGTAACACACAAAAATCGCAAAGCAACGGCTCAATTCCTATTCCAAATATTTCTGCGAGATTTGAATATCGTCAATGCCTGAAAATGTACCTTGCTCTCCTATGATCGCAGCTTTTTATGCGGAAAATTTGTAGTTTTTTTTTACACTAAACACAATTTTCCTCGGAAAAAAAATAACACGGTCAATATTTCCCCCGGAATTGATTCGCCCGTATTCGCACATGGATTTGAAAAGTTTCTATACAGAGTAGCGAAACCAATAATTTTACGTCAAATCAGACCGCAGACGGGATTCGTGAACCATTTTGAAAACTTTGCGAGAAACCCCTCGCATATTCTCGGTCATCGTGACTCGATCCCCAGAAGCTGCCAGCGTGAATTTCAAAATAAGAGCTTTTCGTGATCGAATGATTGATTGGTCGGGCGATTGACCCGATAACGGTGCCGCACATTTCTTGCGGACCTGTCAGAATCAGGGCGGATAACTTGGATTACCCGCGAGTTCTTCTTTAAACAAGGGCTAATCTCGGCCGACAACGAAGAAGGTGCCATATGGCAGCAGTGAGCTCTCAATCCGACCCAAATCTCGCAACCAATTCAACAGAAAAACAGTTATTTTGTTTGTATGTGTGTGTGTCTGCTCCACTTGAATCGAGAAGTTCTTTGAAAAAAAAAGAGGATAGTTTTCTTTGATACAGTATTCGAGATCGTTTTACGGCAGCTAATTTCCAACGCTTGTGGGAAGTGGATTCTCTCTTCGGAAGTGGATTATACTTGACGGTTTTAATTTTGAACTTCTTATTTTTCTTCGTGAATAATTTAAATCTCGAATGACCTGACTACAATATTCACAACTTCGCTGATGGTTGGAAAATTGACACTTCCGTTGAATTATTTCTAAAGAACTAAGATAAGACTCTGCTGACTTGAATCTTACAAGGTATTCGATGAGCTGGAATCTCTGCCGATGATATTTCAGGCAAAATTCCGAGAAATGTTTCTGCATTTCAACCGAAAATACAGCACTTCTAAGCAGAAGAGATTGCGATAAAAACATTCAAAAAATGTGAAGCAACCTTCTGTCAAGTACAGCAAATTCCCATTTCTTACGGAATACTCCATCAGTTTTCATCAATCCCTAAATGTCCGAGTCAATTTTTCTTTTCAAATTCAGTTAACATGTCCCATAATATTCATGAGAGGGTGAGCAAATCCAGCTATTGATTATTTATGATTCCTTCCTTAGTCCTCTCTGATTTGCAGTCCATGTAGAATTTAAATTTCTTCAAAATTAAATTTTTTATCGGGAATAACAAAATTCTGATTTTTCGGAATTTTTTCAGAATTCCAATCGGAATTTCCCAGACTAAAATCTATCACAGTATACTGCACAAAAAAAAGAATGTTGGATGAGCGCTTATTGGCAGACGTGATTGGGCTGGAAAAACTTTTGAAAAAGCAGTCTCATTCCTAAAAATTATAGTGCATTATTCGATTATCTTCCGTGTTTTTAGTACTTTCCGACTTCGAGAGAATGTTCACGAGTGATTTATTTCATGGCACGTGACCCAAACGATCAAGGATACGTTCTTGCCAATTTTCGAATGATTGAATTTCCAAACCTTCCAGGGATTCAAAAGGTACACGCAGAAAAAGGTCAAGGAAACTGATCGCAAGAACACAAACGAAACAGCATGAAAGCCAACTCTTGGCATCTTTGCAGCGAAGATCTATTTGCAGATAGAATTAGCACTCTTACTTGCGAATAGGAGTGCTCATTTTAATTGTTCTGTGATCAGATGAAAATTAATGCTGCATGATTCGACTTTTGAGCATAGTTTTTGTTGTTGAAAATAATGATACTGCACTATAGTATCGAAGAGCCCATGAAGATTCGTGGCCATCATCGCCATCCGGAACCGATTCACAAGAAAAAAAATTTTCTCCTAAGCGACCCTGAAGAAGTTATTTACTAGACAATGGGATTCGAAGGGCGGTCAAATTTTAGAACCGAATCGCGCCCATATTTCAGAATGTGTTCATCACATCTCGCAAAATCCGCGGATACGACGAGAAAAATTGTTCCAAGGCCGAAATATTATGCGCAAGGAAATGCGGAAACGAGCAGCACATGGCCAGCTCATCTTTGCACGAGCATTGCCAAAAAGAAAAAAATATATGTACATATATCCACGCAACCTCGATCAGGTAAGAAATGGATCAAGACTTTCCATGGATCAATTCTTCCACAAATTGGAATTCTGTGCATCGCTATATTTCCGACATAATTTCATGCTCGCGGTACCCAATAAGGCATGTTTTTTTTATTAGCACAACCATTGGATTGAGAATATTGCGTTCTCTTCTTCGTTTCTTATCCTAGACCTGAATTAGGTTTTTTATAATTCTCCCCCACAATTATTAATGAAAAACAGGAATATCAGCCAGCTTATTTAATACTCAGTCAAATTCAATCGCGAATAATTTTCTCCTAGTCCAGCAGTTGTTAGCAATCAGAGCTCATCTTCGGAGCCCCTCACCGGGAACTCCGACACCAAAAATAAAATGCATGTCTAATTAATGATTAAAATGAGTGAACAGAAACTGAAAATTGGAGTTAAAAAGTATGACAAAAGTTAAATCGCTAATCTGAGCACTGCATTTTCCCTGAGGGACCATGTTACGTTATTCCACTGTCACGATCTTAGTTCAAAAAGAAATTTAGCGCAAAACAAAAACATAGAACCCACTTCTATGCGAAAACAGGCACAAAAAGGAAGGTGTGCAAAATAAAAACGAAATCACATGCGTTTAATTTAAGTATTACTCATTTAGCCCTGCATTCAGATAAGTTGAATAGAAATGATCTGGAAAAAACAGAAAATTTTAGACATAGAAGCACGGAAAAATATCTTGGTTTGAAGTGGTTGCACTGGACAAATTGGAAGAACTCATTCATATTTTAACGTATAACTGATCATTTTCCCCTCACTGAATACATTATACATGCACTATTCTTCATAGTTTACAGGGGCTCTGACGTAACCAAATTCTGGTCTTATGAATCTCATCGGTATACCATGGAAAATTATGCAAGAAATAGAATCGAAGATTCACGCATTTCTGAGGAGTGCTCATCAATCCGATCATCCATCGACTAGGAAAAAGTACCACGTTTTTCGATAAAATTTTTCATTACACCGCATTGAAGTGAATTAGCAGCTGCCACAGAATTTCAGAACCACTCCTTCTTATTCTGCGACACACGCGAGCTTTTCCATGAATTTTACAAGTCATGGGCCATCAGTACTTCTCATTATTGCAATCCAGAGGAATTTTTTTCTTCAAATAGAGGAGGGAAATGACCGCTTAATTCAACATCCGCTTCAAAAGAAGCATTACAGCTTCAAACAATGCTCTCCCAGCAGCAGACGAGAATATCGCTTTTGTCATTTGATGAGTGGTCAGTTTTTCCCCACCCGAAGAGGCGCACATGTTCCCAACTGTTCGCAGGAGGAAACGAAACTGGGTCAAGAACTCGGGGCGCCGAAACAGGTCGGGTTATACATAACGTCCCATTCATTTTCCCCCCGGGCTTTTAGTGCCAAACTAGTGCGTGAAGAGGGCGTGCATATGCAGGGCATTCGCCCCGTCGCGCAGCTGATTGAGTAACCCGACTGATGGCGAGAACATTTTTCTCCGCGTCTTTCGCACAACCTCCCGGGGCGTGAACCAGAGATAACCAGGGTTCCACAAAAATAACTGACGGAAATTCCCATTGCGTTTTTTTCTGGAAGAGGGGGGGGGGGAGGTAGAGACACCCACATGTGGACACCTCAACATGCAGTCAATTCAACATAGGGACACTTATTTTCCTATGAAAAATTAATAAAAAAGGCCCGACATGAGGAAACTGACTCGACATAGGGAAATTTTGTGATTAAATTGCAAATACGTTCCAGGCCAAATTACAAGAAATGGATATTTCCAATCCTAAAATTGATGTAAGAAAAGTTCTTCAGCATTGCTCTCACCAATTTACCATCCATTTAGCTAATCTAAAAAAATTGCCTCCAGCATAGAGTGACTTTCTTCTCTCTTTTTCACCTGAATTTTATTTTTACAGAGAATTCCAACATTTCAATGTACTTTACATCAGAGGTATCAGTATTCAATTCTCCAAATGTCCATATTGTGTTGAAATATATTGATTGAATCAGTTTCAATTGGAAGACCATTTTCATTTTCATGGAATTATGGTGAGTATTTGGTCCATAAAACACCAATTAAAAATTATATAATGTAACTCTAAGGGAAAACGAGACTCGACTTGAGGACATTTCGACTCAACGACACTCTTGATGCACCAATTACGTCCGCATCTCGGGATATCACTCTTCCTACGCTTTCAGAGAGTTACGATGGGAGGGTAGCGAGATACAGTGAGACCCCCACATGTGGACACCTTGACATGCGGACAATTCAACATAGGGACACTTATTTTCCCATAAAAAATTAATAGAAAAGGCCCGACATGAGGACACTGACTTGACATAGGGAAATTTTGTGATTAAATTGCAAATACGTTTCAGGCCAAATTACAAGAAACAGATATTTCCAATCCTAAAATTGATGTAAGAAAAGTTCTTCAGCATTGCTCTCACCAATTTACCAGCCATTTAGCTAATCTAAAAAAATTGCCTCCAGCATAGAGTGACTTTCTTCTCTCTTTTTCCCCTGAATTTTATTTTTACAGAGAATTCCAACATTTCAATGTACTTTACATCAGAGGTATCAGTATTCAATTCCCCAAATGTCCATATTGTGTTGAAATATACTGATTGAATCAGTTTCAATTGGAAGACCATTTTCATTTCCATGGAATTATGGTGAGTATTTGGTCCATAAAACACCAATTAAAAATTATAAAATGTAACTCTAAGGGAAAACGAGACTCGACTTGAGGACATTTCGACTCAACGACACTCTTGATGCACCAATTACGTCCGCATCTCGGGATATCACTCTTCCTACGCTTTCAGAGAGTTACGATGGGAATCATTGAATTGGTTGGAATAGGGACTTTACTGGATGCATTTTTAATCTGGGGTCTTCTTGGTATTCCTCATAAAGGAAATACGGCCAGTTGGACCTGGTCACCTGGGTAAGTGAAAAAATCTACCCCCGTGACACATTTTCGTATATAGCCCTTGTATGGATTCCCTAACAAACAGATAAGTACAGTACATGTGGAATATCTCACAACCGATCTTGTCCACAATGATTATCTCCGTATAACGAACTTTTTTTGGTGTGTGAGCCCCATAGGCTGGCTGCTATCACTAAGAGTCCTCAATGAAGAAATTCTCTTTACAAAGATATTTTTCTGGTCCCTTGAATTACGTCGTTGCGAAAAGCGTACTTTTCAGAGAACCCTTGCTCCCGCACATGGCTGGGTGTGGGGGATCCGACTCCGTCATGCAGCTATGACGAACGCAACCCACTCATTCCCGGGCACTTGGGCGCCTACGAAATAAGGCGAACGAGACTCGGTGGCGGCGCTGCAGCCGGCGCCAGATCGTCTGGAGAAACTCTTGCCAACCGCCGCGAACTCGGGTCTGCCTTGTCACAGAATTGGTCAATTTCTTCTCTTTTTTTCGATGCAAGAATAATTATTTTTTTTATTTGTTTTACTTTAAGGCATGAAAAATACAATTGATTCATTGAAAGATTTCGTAGAAAAGTCAGCGCAAAGTGTTTAACATCGATAAGTAAATGAAAGCTGTCAATAACTTCCATGAAATACCATAATGTTTCCGTACACTTGAATTTCACAAGGACAGAATCGCATGGACATTCGATATTTTGATCGAAAATCTGCAGAGGCACGCTACTGTCAAAACGTGTTTGAAATTTGTTTTCTGTCACTTCATACCTTATGCTCATGTGATTTCAGGCACCCAAAACTTAAGAACACAGTATTAAACAGTATATCCAATAAAATTTAAGATTCTCCAGAATCAACCAATCGACTATTTTTTAAAAATTCAAGAATCGATAGTACACTTGACGAATCTGTTTCTGATAGCATTGAATTTTAAAATAATAACTTGGACTATTTTTTCTAGCTCTGACTAAACGTGCATAAAATTCCATCCAGTCAGAGGGGAAAAAAGTTATTTTTACTCATAGTAAACAAGTATCAACTTGAGCTACTCGCATTTTCACAGATCCATGAACTTCGTACAAGATCGGATAACGCTCACCAAAATTTTCGAGACTGAGAATCATTAAATCTTCAAATCTTCGTTTTCCCGACAAGTCTCACGAAAATTTTCAGCAGTAGAGATACAACGGTATCGAGTCATTAGCTGGGATACTCCTGAGTTCTGCAGGATGCACGAATTTTGGTGCTCTTGACTAAAATTAATTTTCACATACACTACATCCACAATGCAGGAAACAAAGAGTTGATCTGAAGAAAAGCTTGAGAGCCTTCAGTAAACTTACCGGAGATATTAAAAAAAATAGAATTCCCAACCCACACTGCCTGAACGTTGATTCAATATCAAGGAATAGTCCGAAGACCATCAAGCCTTGATTGCTAAGGAGCCCAGTTTTTTTTTCCCCGGTCACAATAAACGCGACCCGACTACAGAGTGTGCGTGGGAGGTTAAGCTGTTTCGAAGTGAGTTTCTATTTATCCCCCCATCCATTTGTGATTCTCCTCTGATCACGAAGATGAGAGGATAGCAGAAACTCAATGCATTTTATTTTTTTTTAATTTTTACGTTTATCAAACAAAGCCTTCGGCTCAGTAAGATATGATAGACGAGCCTGACGATGGCAAGGTATTGTGTGATATTTTAGGGAACAGAATAAAACTGAGCAAACGAACAGTTTTTGAAATTATAGTTCAATCAAGACATTTTTGGAACAGAAGACAGAGACTTCAAACTGTTCTAAAACACATCGATTTCAATTGTCAAGAGGTCAAACGTCATAATATGTATTTGCAAAAAGTGGTCCACGTACGTTGTTAAGACCGAAGAATTTCCGTACGCGCAGGAATCCAAAATCGATGATTCTCGTTGATCAAAAAAAGTATTATTGTATGTGACTAATTCAAGTGCAACATGGAAGATTCCGATGATCATACCGTTGGGGTAACCGTGAAAAAAACCAAAAAGTTTCGGGTTGAATCTTGAAAATTACATCAGGATTTCCCCACAACATTTCTGCGACTCGGAGGTGGAATTGGACGTGGTCCATCGCTAAATATAACGTAACAACCAAAAAATGCTGCAGCATGTCAAGAAATAACAAGTACCGTACGAAATAAGATTTATCACAAGATGGCGAGATGAAAACGAATCTACCTGCGAAATTCAAAACTATTCCTGATGCACAGCTCATCTGCTGAACGTTTAATCATGCATTGTACGCTTATTTTCTGGAGAAAAAAAAATCGTTCGATTAATTCGCGGAAGTACAGTTCTGTACTTTCCACAGCTCGCCCGCAAATGCAACAAAACAATCAATTATATCACATCCCGTAATCACGCCGAAGGTTATTTCAATGTCAAGGCCGAGTCACGTCTAATTATGCAGGTACTACAAGGACTGAAGGGATAACAGAAGGTTCGTGAACACGGTCAAAGCGGAATCGTTTCAACTTATGCACAGACACTCAAAATGGTAACCGCTGTACATCAGTACTTGAATCAAAATGTGCTTAGAGGAAACACGGCGGTCGATTTAATTTTACTGTGAGCAGCTTTGCATGCTTTTCAAATCGACCTCTGTTTTATATGGAAATTCGTGTACAGGTATAATTATGATGGATAGGATCAGAACAAGAAGGCTGACAAAATTATCGAAGAAAAATGCACGATCCAGTAATTGAGATGTAAACAACTGGATGCACAACACAGAAATTGAACGACGTTTTCAGAATGCAAATGGATATTTTACCCTTTGAGACTTGATGGAACATCGGAAAAAAATGTTTCACGTCTCACAATTTATGACAAAAAAATGTTCACATCCACAAATGTAATACCGCTTCTGAAATACTGTACTTCTTCTGTCTCGTTCATTCATGATAAGAAATTAAACCCGCACCAAGACATCCAAGATGATCGAGATTATCGTGTACATTACCACGTAAAAAATGAGCATCGGCAGACAAAAAGACTCAATTTTCTCGTTATTCTTCATGATTTCAATAATGAGATTGTCAGCGAAGTAATCGTGAAGAAAGTTGAATATATTCAGTCAGTGAGATTATACTGTAGTATCTTCAGCAGCTTGGATTTTCGAAGGCAAAGCTTTGATAAGATCGAATATTTCAAAGTTAAGTTCATCGTAGTCATTATCCTAAATATGCAGTTCGTAGCAGAATTGAATCAGTCTAGGAAATCAGTTCCGAGGTGAGAATACCGAAAACTTAAATCCATTAATGCTTTATTGATGCCGCACGCTTTCCCAAAGTATGAAATAAAAATGTGGTCATTAAAAAATTTTCTATTAAAAGAGCAAGCACATTAGTTTAACCATACGAGCAGCAGTATACCTTTGTAAACACACCTAAATAGATGGTCCCAATGGGAAGTCTTATCGTATTAATATTTCAACAAATAAATGTTACATCAAATGCATTTGCTCCTCCGGATAAATAAACTGAAAGATTTGTAATAATTTTCAACTCATTCAAGTAAATTTTACCTTGAGTCATTTCGTGAAGAATCCTTCAAGTGGCTTCTCTTCCTGAAGCTTAATTCACTCGGAAATAATTTTAGATTTAATCTTAGCATTCAAAACAAGTCTTTTTTAATTTGAAAAAGAAAGCTTTAAATTTGCGCATCAATTCCTCGCTATCATTCTCCATTGTCAGGGAATCATCATTGTTCCAGAGTAGTTTGCTATACGACGCCGTGCCTGCAAGATATTCGAAGCGTGAATCGGACTCAGCGCCGAGTCTGTAGCGCGAAAAGAAAGAAAAAATTCTGGTACTGTATGCGAAACGTCCGGGGATGAATGTGGTACCACTGTACGTCAAGTATACAGTATGGTATGGTGTGGTACAGTACAGTACTGTACTTCAATTCGTCCTACACCGACGCCACTTCCCTGGAAACAACGCCTCGCCCTGAGCAAGTAGGACCCGAGGCGAAATTATTCTCGTAAATCGTCGCCTCGCGATGAATGAGGTACCACTGTAGGTCTAGTATACAGTATGGTACAGTACTTCAATTCAAGACTGTACTGTACTTCAATTCGCCTTAAATCGACGCCAGCAGTTCCCTGGAAACAACGCCTCGCCCTGAGCAATTCGGGGCCCGAGGCGAAATTATTCTCGTAAATCGTCGCCTCGCGTTCCAGGAATGGAAGGTACGCGCAGCATAATCGCACGGCTTCAAATTACCATTCAACCGTCATCGAAGCGGCGAGAAAAAACCCTTTTTTTAACGCACCCAACAGACGCACGCTCGTCATCATTGTTTTCCGTGCCCGAAAAAAATCCTTTTCTTATATAATCGGAATTTCAAACAAACATTAGCATCACTCGGGCATAGGTGAATTTGAACTCCGGTGAGGCGATGTGTAGATATATGCATCACTGTATGCAGTACAGTAAAATCTCGTTACAACGAAGACATTGGGACCAGTAAAAAATTGCTTCGTTTCAAATGAAAATTCGTAGTACAGTAACTCATTTGAAATTGTGACTATTGTGACTATCGGGCAGAGACGTGAAAAAAGACTTCGTTGCAAGCGATTATTTGGTAAAACAGTATTCGTTGTAACGAGATTCTAAACGGTCATACAGTACATCAGTACAGTTCTGTCTCGGATAGCAAACTTGATCCATTCCAAGGACAATTCCGTGACTTGGCATGACTTCAAATTGAGTAATTTAAGGTTATGCATCTAATGTATAATATGTACCTCGCAATACCAAGACGCTACTTGGGCTGACTGATAGGGTTGGAATTTGTTTCCCTCTTTTTCGAGTGATTTTTGGTATGTCAGAAAATTGTAATATTCTCAAAGACGATTTTTATAAACATTCATTGCATTTTTTTTAACTGTTTACAGCATCGAAGACCTGGGAGTTATTTGAAATGTGGAAATCACATTCAACTGGTGAAGCCACGTTCAAAAAAACCAGGAAAGCCCTGCATATAGCCTTTGAAAATTATGCTGGAAGTCCAATTTGCCTCATGGAGTTTCATTTCTTCAGGGATGATCATTTGTATTGCAGTCTATTATCCGAATCAGGGTCTACTATCCGAAGTAAAATTTTGTGACTGTGCGAGTTTCTCGCGCGAAAATTCTGCTACCTTGAAGCGTTTGTTAACCAAAGTATTATCGTATTGACGAAAAAAAATCCCAGCCACAGGTTTCACTGACACATATCCACACAGCACAGTGCTTTCCTCCAAAATCGAAAGAATGAAAAAATATAAATAAACGCGCAATCCCATGCTCATCTTCCAATACGTCTTACATCGATGATAATGAACCCTGGTAATTAAAATTCAAGAGTTTTTTTTAAACGTGGACCATCGTAACTGGGAGTTTCCATTCAGCAGCACGACAAGCAACAAAAAAAAAACATGGAAATATTACGATCAGAACCCGAGCATGAAACCAATCCAGTCTAGAATTTTTGATGGAGTGAAAATTTCAGAAATTCTCCACGAAATAATTTGGATTGAAATTGCTTTCTACGTGTCCAAGTGGCCTAAAAATATTCGGCAAATTTCATGGAACTCTCCCCCCGAAAGAGAAAGTTCTCCTTCACGGAGCAACTCGACAAATCTCAATTTTACATCCAAATCCTTGCACAAACTATACTTATCCGTCCAAACAGACATTGAGTCTGCTAAACAAGCATCAGATGAAAAAAAAGAAAAGAAGGATGGCAAAAGGAGAAAGTGCGCCGGAGGCTTGCATTTTATAAAAACCATCAGCGACAGAAAAAAAAAGAGGTAGATGACGGTTCACTTGAATCAATCTCGATAAAGTCAAGTAAAAGATTGGATCCCAGTCCCGTCAAGCAAGCGAAACGAGTTTCTTTTCATTATTATTCTGATCAGCAAGGAGTTCAATCAACTCGGTTCACCCGCGGCCTGTTCGGATATTCGCTCAAGACCATCTGCTCAACAGAATCAAGTTATTTCCATTCCAAATCAATTTTCTTTCAAATCCTTAGTAACTGATTCAGTGTTAAATCCTTAAAATGTTCACTTCACGGGATTTCAATCCGTTTCATCAGCCACAGTATTAAAAATAACGTAGCGAAGGCAACGCTTTTCTAAGATGAACCCCAATATTTTAACCTCTATACAACTGATGGAAAAAAATTACCGGCGAATTTAAGACGTGCCATCTTGTAAAAAGAAATGCACAATCGAACTCGAGAACAACACATTCCAATGAACACCCGCATGGAAATGCCTTTTTTCACCATCTTTCACGTGAAGTCATGAACACCTTATAAAAGCAATATCACACGCTGAATCCAATATCAACTCGAAATCCACCAGTTTCTGTAATTATTCAAGATCACGATTTAAAATAATCTTCAATGGTAGAAAGATGATGAACTATTCAGATTCTCATTATTCGAATGCGTAAATAACTTCATTTAATCCATAAATAAAATAGCTTGTCGCATGCGGTATCACATAGGAATTTTAGTGTACTCGTGAAGAAAATTCGCCTTGCCCCGCGTAAAGTAGATTCAGAACACAACGAGAGTTTTAATATGCAAATCCCGACTGAACTGTAGTCTTCGCGAATGTAGGACGTTCTCGATATTCAGATGATGGGATCCTGCTTTCTTGAAAGTTCTATGTTCAATGAATGAATGAACAGAAAGCTTTATTTTCCGCTTTTTCACCGTTCACGAGGTTCAATCAACATTCCCACACCCAAACCCCCTCCCCACCCAACCCAAATTCATTCAAATGCATCCAATCACTTCAGAATGGGAAACAGAGAAAAAAGCTGCATATGGATACCAAAATAAAATAATATACATTCCACAATATACAACTGCACAACTGATGTGCATGCGTATACACCCCTTCTTTCCCTGACATTAAAAACAAAACATCAGTAACAAGAATTGCAGCACAAGCCAGAATTATAGCAATTGCAGCAGCTACTGAACCCAGTTTAAAGCAAAAGTTCTTCAGCCGGTTCCCAATTAGGGTTTATTTGAATAAACATTTTAGAGAGAATCTTTGATGAGAAATCATACAAAGCCAACAGTTTATCTTGATCCTCTATGAATTCAGATAGGGTCTCTTCATTGAATGTTCAAGGAAAAAAACAAACTTTGTGTCATACCTGTGTGTTGATGCAATTACATCCCAGCAACTCGTTCCAGAGTTCCAAAGTGCCTCACCCATCCTGTGCATGTGTGTGTGTGTGTATACGTACATACATATCGCGATGGATCGAGCATGAGGTGTGATGAGAATGTGGGCCCCGGGTTTTCTTCCTAGTCATAACTGGGAGAGGTTAGGAGTGATTATATTCTCGCCGAGGCGAGTATGCGGCAAAAGGTTCAATCACCCTCGCTTCGAGGTTGTGCTGAGGGAACCACCAAAGAAGGGCTGGTGCATGCGTATATGAGCGAAGTGCGCTGCATTTTTAATTCTTCCCTCGAACACGTACGGATTTCATCGCCGTAATCATACTCGACAATATATAAGCGATTGAGGACTTTCTTAGCTTCGCAAATGTCATCTGGACAGTTTTAATACTGATGCACCCGAGATTTAAATCGAAAGCCAGATGCAAGAGTTATTTTCCCCTGTGGAATGGCAGTACATTTCGAGTACCACGGATTCGTGAGTAAGGGATATGGGAAAAGGGATAAACACACCTCAAAAGGGCAGAGGAAATTTTGGGTAAAAACATGTCCCTGCACAAGGCACGCAACCTTGTTTTTGATGATCAATGAATTCAATTTTAAAACCCAAAACAGACATAAATTATAATTTAATATATAACTTGAAAATATGAATAAAAACCTAAAATCAACCTATTGAATTTCCATGTTGAGCTTAAAAACGTTTATACTTGCAGCTTTTTGTCGTTGGAAATTGATCGTGTGATTCAAGCTTATTACACATAAACTGCATTCATTTCATTCGAAATATATTGTTGGAGTAGTGGCGATATGTTGAGAAATATTACTAGCGGCAAAATATAGTTTTCCGATACATATATTAGTTTTACGCACAATCCCCGGGTAAACATCCGTACCATTTTTCAGCTTTCAAAATTGATTATCCCGGTCCCGAGGATCCGCGAATCTAAGGCTAATCAATGCAGGATATTTAGATTTAAAAAAATAAAACGAAGAGTTCATATGATAGCTAAAAACACAAACCCCTGATCTAACATTCAATATTGGATCTTCAGCATTTCAGACAATGACAACTGACTTGTTTGTTGGTTACGTCGAAATGGACCAAAATATTCCCACGAGGAACCCGTAAAGTAAACTCACTCAATAAAACAATACAGTACAGTACAGTACTTTCAATACAAACAATAACAAAGGATGTCTCGTCATCCCATTTGGAGAATGAAGAAAAAAAAGTTGTGGAGCAGAATTTTGCAGAGAAGAGAAAAACTGAAACCGTTCAATCATTCGAAAACATTTTTACGCATTGCGTCAAACTCCCACACGAGAGCTCGCCGGCTCCGAAAAACAAATTCATAATCTTCTTCCTTCCTCGCAACACGTTTCAGCGAGTGTTGCTCAAAACCAAGATTTTGTTTCAGTTTCACAAATTAAAAAGAGAATATAAAGAGAAAAAAGATTCCACTGAAAATGAGTACTAGCTTAAGACGCCCGAAGAGAAGGGGAGGTGAACTGAAACCGCCCACCAAGAAACTCGACATTTTCTTGTTTCTTCATCGCTTAAGCTATGTTTTAGCATTGAAGGAGAAAGAAATACTAAATAATAATAATAATAATAATAATAAGAGGACTGACCGGGAAAGCTGCGCACGATTATTTTTCGCCGACGGGGAAAATTGCACACGCGTCACGCAAGCTTCCCCACCCACTAGTTCTCTTATTCCGATCAAAGCCTTTCCCCAGCAATGGGCTCGAATCCCCAAGAGAATCGTGATTCGCGAACTGTCAAGTCTCCAGGTGACGCTTAC
>CAJPEX010000337.1:59698-117983 GCA_905338405.1 Notodromas monacha
AAGTTCTTCAGCCGGTTCCCAATTAGGGTTTATTTGAATAAACATTTTAGAGAGAATCTTTGATGAGAAATCATACAAAGCCAACAGTTTATCTTGATCCTCTATGAATTCAGATAGGGTCTCTTCATTGAATGTTCAAGGAAAAAAACAAACTTTGTGTCATACCTGTGTGTTGATGCAATTACATCCCAGCAACTCGTTCCAGAGTTCCAAAGGGCCTCACCCATCCTGTGCATGTGTGTGTGTGTGTATATGTACGTACGAACATATCGCGATGATCGAGCATGAGGTGTGATGAGAATGTGGGCCCCGGGTTTTCTTCCTAGTCATAACTGGGAGAGGTTAGGAGTGATTATATTCTCGCCGAGGCGAGTATGCGGCAAAAGGTTCAATCACCTTCGCTTCGAGGTTGTGCTGAGGGAACCACCAAAGAAGGGCTGGTGCATGCGTATATGAGCGAAGTGCGCTGCATTTTTAATTCTTCCCTCGAACACGTACGGGTTTCATCGCCATAATCATACTCGACAATATATAAGCGATTGAGGACTTTCTTAGCTTCGCAAATGTCATCTGGACAGTTTTAATACTGATGCACCCGAGATTTAAATCGAAAGCCAGAGGCAAGAGTTATTTTCCCCTGTGGAATGGCAGTACATATAGTTACTCGAGTACCACGGATTCGTGAGTAAGGGATATGGGATAAACACACCTCAAAAGGGCAGAGGAAATTTTGGGTAAAAACATGTCCCTGCACAAGGCACGCAACCTTGTTTTTGATGATCAATGAATTCAATATTAAAACCCAAAATAGGCATAAATTTTAATTTTATACATAACTTGAAAATGTGAATAAAAACCTAAAATCTATATATTGAATTTTCATGTTGAGGTTAAAAACGGTTATACTTGCAGCTTTTTGTCGTTGGAAATTGATCGTGTGATTCAAGCTTATTACACATAAACTGCATTCATTTCATTCGAAATATATTGTTGGAGTAGTGGCGATATGTTGAGAAATATTACTAGCATCAATATTGGATCTTCAGCATTTCAGACAATGACAACTGACTTGTTTGTTGGTTACGTCGAAATGGACCAAAATATTCCCACGAGGAACCCGTAAAGTAAACTCACTCAATAAAACAATACAGTACAATACAGTACTTTCAATACAAACAATAACAAAGGATGTCTCGTCATCCCATTTGGAGAATGAAGAAAAAAAAGTTGTGGAGCAGAATTTTGCAGAGAAGAGAAAACTGAAACCGTTCAATCATTCGAAAACATTTTTACGCATTGCGTCAAACTCCCACACGAGAGCTCGCCGGCTCCGAAAAACAAATTCGTAATCTTCTTCCTTCCTCGCAACACGTTTCAGCGAGTGTTGCTCAAAACCAAGATTTTGTTTCAGTTCCAATTTAATTTTTCTCTTATATTTCTCTTTTTTCTAAGGTGACTTTTACTCATGATCGAATTCTGCGGGCTTCTCTTCCCCTCCACTTGACTTTGGCGGGTGGTTCTTTGAGCTGTAAAAGAACAAAGAACATCGCTTAAGCTATGTTTTAGCATTGAGGGAGAAAGAAATACTAAATAATAATAATAATAATAAGAGGACTGACCGGGAAAGCTGCGCACGATTATTTTTCGCCGACGGGGAAAATTGCAGTGCGCAGTGCGTTCGAAGGGGTGGGTGATCAAGAGAATAAGGCTAGTTTCGGAAAGGGGTCGTTACCCGAGCTTAGGGGTTCTCTTAGCACTAAGCGCTTGACAGTTCAGAGGTCCACTGCGAATGAGGCATTTACAACAACAACAAAAAACGAAATTACTGATGCCGTCCGCTTTGCAAATCCCCTTTCACTGCAAAAACAAAAAACGGAAATTGGCTCATATCAAGGCTCTCATCCTTGTATACTCGTGGCTCGCGAAGTGTTTTCAAAAGCCATAAGACTTTCCCGAAATCAAAATCCAACGAATATATGTCGATGAAAGAAAATGTTTTTGCCAGATTTTGCAGTCCGGATTTTATTTCTCTTCTAAAAAATAAACACGCGCAACAAGTTTAGGCAGTTGGAATTTTTCAGGCCCAAAAATCCTTTCTACACGCTGCAGACAATTTTCAAAAAATATTTCTTACTAGCATAAATCGCCATTTGGACTATTTGACAATTGTTTTTACCCGTTGGCAAATCGTGTAAAGGCACAACTAGGACAAACCAAGAAAAACTTTATGCACGCTCGGAAGGAATCAAGTTTCAAATTTCTTTATTTACTATTTCTTCTTCTTCCTTTTTTCATCATTTTCTTCTTTTTTTCTAATGTTCGCTTCAATGACACCAGTGCAAAAAAAAAAATCATGAGATCGGACATAATTCGAAAGAATATACGAATTGAATCGTTTTATTCTCTCAGATGATTGTCTGAAATATAGTTGAAGGCTTGAAAGTCGAAATATTTTTTTTTTCGGAAATCCATAATACCGGAGTTTCCCCATTCGCGGGATTCAAACTTTTCGAGAGATTCAGTTCAAAAGCGGAGAGCTATAATTTTTCTACAGAAAATTACTGCTCAGCGCAAGTCTATTGAGATATTATTCCATTATTTTTGCATCAAATCATTTTATTTCCTTTCGCGTTGAATCCGGGCATACAGACAAAAAGAACTTCCCAATTTTCTCGGACCTTTCGGGAGGCATACCACGAGCACATGGAAATCCGGTATTTAACGAAACACCCCCCCCCCCCCGAAATTATTACAGATTGATCACGATCATTTCGTCTTCCCTTACACCTGAACATGAAGAATGAAATCATGGATGACTGATTTCCCACATTCCATGGGCGCGGTCAAGTATCACGAGCATTCGAATTTTTTTTTTTCAGCGCAGATTTTTGAAATTACAGTTGATGCCATTATTATCCACGGGGTCTTTTTTCTGAGTTTTTTTAATCGTAGGACAGGACAAAGGCACTGGAGACATGCAATTAAAACGCTCGATCATCCTCTGAAAAATGTCCCCCACGAAGGTACTACCAGCAGCAGAGTAATTTTCGCTCGCATTTAAAATCACGGAACTAATTCGCAAAATCCATCAAACAAAGACAACTATAGGGAATTTCCTCACTTCCTTTACAGCATTGTTTCCTATCCCAGCATTCCCATTCCGGAAGCAATAATGTAAATTATACGCAGAAAAATTGCCTGAAACGTCATCACGGTCCATCGGCGGGAAGGCCTTCTTCATTCATTGTAAAACATTTTTTTTTGTATAAATACCATTTGGCATAAACAGAAGCACGAATAAACCATGGAATATGTGAAACCTCTTTCCACACCCACGAGCGCAAAATAAAAAATAAATAAATAAAATTAAACCCACCACCACCACACACTGAAATGGGGACGGCCATGAAAAATCAAAATTGAATTCCAGGCGGAAAATGTCAAGCAAACCTTCTGCGGCTTCCGGATGAGAGAAAGGATCCCTTGCTTTTCCATAATGCAACCCACGTTGCAGCGTGAGAAATCATGCTGCAATTTCCCTCGCGTGTCACTACATCAACGCGTGACCGGGTGTCTGCTCTTTCTCAGAAGGAAGTCCTTCTCAACTACTCGGTCGAAGTTCGGGGTTTCGGTTTGAAATGCCGAAGGGAATGAAATTACGCGAATGTTCCCGAAATCGAGGGACATTTTTTTTTTCCTTTCTATGGCAGAAATTGGTTGAAGTAATTAGTCCGAAAAAAAAGTAATTGCGTCGGCGCCGACGTACAAGGTAAGACGTTCGACCATGAATTACTATAGAACAGTACATATGCAACTATACGATCACGGAATTGTCCTCTTCCTGGCAGAAATATTCTACTGAAACTTGCTTCATGGACAGACTATGTACAATTACTTTGCATGAATGAATGACAGAAAGCTTTATTTTTCGCTTTTCATTGTTCACGAAGTTCAATCAACATTCTCACATCCAAACCCCCTCCCCACCCAACCCAAATCCATTCAAAGGCATTCCATCACTTCAGAATGGGAAACGGAGAAAAAGCTGTATATGGATACCAAAATGAAAGAAAAAACATTCCACAATATACAACTGCACAACTAATGTGTATGCTTACACCCCTTCTTTCCCTGACATTAAAAACAAAACATCAGTAACAAGAATTGCAGCACAAGCCAGAATTATAGCAATTGCAGCGGTTACTGAACCTCGATTACTTTGGATTCTGTAAAGAAACCTAACTTTATCCACATGCACCCATCATTGGTCAGGAATATACGAGTATATCGAGACAGTTTAACGCGCACGAAAATACAGTACAATAGCTCTACTCCACGAATTAATCAATAAAAATGTAAACGTTTAATTGAAGACAAATGGAGTCACGCGAAGCCCCAGATAATTACAGCATTAGCTTATAAAGCAAATTTCAGTTGGAAAAAATGAAGATTTCCTGCCCTTATAGTCTCAAGACTGAGCATAAAAGCGAAATTTAATGTCATATTTTCGTATCCCCGCAATATTACAGTAATGCTTTCGCCATTTTTCTACCTCGAACATTCCCTCATACTGTGCACCAAACACTCTACGCATGTTTTGATCATAATAATTAAATTCTAGAATATCTTTCATGTGGTTAAATACCCTTGAAAACGAAATATTTCTTCCGGGGAAGGGATGAAGATTCCAAGGAAATATGGCAGACGATACAGGGTGAAAAATGTATGTTCCCTTCACTCGGGCTTTCATTTAAACTGGAATTATACATAACAAACAGTTTGAAATGCGTTCAAGGTCTCAATAAACCCGTTTCCCTGTCAGAGACAGAACTTTCTTAAAGAAAGACTGCTGTTCTACGCATGAAACCTTAGTAAGTGTTCATTTAAAGCGCTGTTCGTTACTCGTAAGTTGCTTTTAGCACGCGCAGTTTTTAAACTTGCTCAACTGTCCGATCACGGCGATGAAGCTGTCCGAATAATGAAAAGGTAAATATATCCATCATGCAAATCCCCCCGAGAACTAAAATCAGACAATTTCACGCATTTGCCCTGATTTTCCCTTTTAAATTTCGACAAAATCATCAATCGCGCCGAGATTTTCCGCAAAAAGATCAAGGATAACCTATACTTTGAAGAATCGAACAGTTAATGTGATAGGATAATAGAGGAGGAATCTCCCAAAAGAAACCTTCTGGTTATTATTCATCCGTCCCATGAAATTATTATTCCCAAAAATTGCTCCCAGTCGCAGATTTCATGCCGTCGTATACGTCGGGAATAATCAAATCCAGACCGGGGAATTGATTAGGCCTTGAATGCATCAAATTCCCAAAAGGAATCAATCACTCATAGGCCAGAACGAAAGCGAGTTCCCGGAATACAATACAGTACAGTGCTGTACAACACTTTGTTGCTGTTCCCGCTCGAGTAGAAATGATTTCAGAGAGGCTAATTTCGTAAGCTTAAGATGGAAACGTTTCGGATTTCGCCTGCGCGTGACTTGGCCGGGAATACTGTATACAGTGTATACACATGAACCACGACCATGAAGCTTTCCTTTCTTCGAACAACAACGACCTTGTTTTCAATCCTAAATTTCGTTTCTTGAGTTTACGGCGAGGCAGGAAAAAAGGTCGCGCATTTTTCTACTAGTCGATTTTACGGACGAAAAATCACCCAGTGGCTTATATACACTCGACGGCGCGAAGAATTTTCTTTGAAGTTGAATCGACAAATTTTTGAAGCAAACAGACCGCTTTCACAATTCCCGCTCTTTATTTATTTTTTGTGAAATACTGCAACGGAAACTTGGACATCGTAATATCAAAAATGCTCTCTTTTCGTATAAAAATCGTGAATACTCCTCGAGAGTGGGAAGCAAATCTCATGTTCACGAAATTATTTGTTTGTAATTCATACAGATTACAGCTGTAAACCCAGCAATATGATTAGAGACCTGACGAAAAAAAAACTATCGAAGGACAAGAACTTATTTCCGAATTCATCGTCTGAAAATGTAATGCAATAAGAAAGGGCCTAGCTGAATTATAATTCGTGGATCGCAATAGAAAAATTTACAATTTATCTAAATTTTTATCCAGCTTCGCAGAAACTGAAGATGTCATAGAAAATATCTGTAGCATAGAATTGGCGCACAATGGAGAACTAAAATAAACATGCTACAGGATTCGTCCAAGAAAGTTGCGGAATCTTCCATTTCTCCGTGGACCATTCAAAGTGGAATCATAAAATGCTTAAAATATCAGGCGGGGTTTCCATAAATGTCAGTCGTTCAAAACCCCCCAATTAAAGCACAGTTACAGCATAAGAAAAATCAGCAGCAATTGAGGATTTTTTCGGCGAACTTCAAACTCGATATACCCCTATATTAAAGTTTGAGCAGTTTTTTAAAATTATGACTTCGAAAGATGCCATTGAATTCTGAAGAAAATCTTCATTTTCGCACACAATAGGTAGGGTTCACAAAATTTCGCGGCCGTCCTTTTTCGGGATTTTCTCGCTTTTTCCTTATTTTCCGAAAACAGCGACTACACGGGAAGTCGACTGATTAATATAAATTTACCTTGACGAAATGTTTTTTTCCATTTCTATGCCTGGGATTTGTGTGCCATTGTTTCCTAAACTTATTTTATCGCAATAAGGAACCACAGATAAAAACGCAGAATCTCTTTCGAAAATAATAATCATTAGGAGACCGCGTAAACTTGGTTATAAATTATAGGGATAGTACAGTAATTGACAGAAAGAACCCATTTCAATCTGCTCATATAGATGGAGTCATGGAGAGTCCAACAGACCACAAAAAAAATCAATTATATGAAAAAATGGTGCTTTACGAAGTAATAGTGGGCAAAATACTACTGCCACATATTGTCTCGTCACTTATTAATGCAGTGGAATATGACCTTTAAAATACTGCATTCATTTTTCCTATCCACCGTCGAAAGAGAGTCTACCTCAACAGCATGTTCTACTCCACTTGAAGAACCCGGGGGAAAAAACCGATTGCCATATTTCGCCGCACAACTCTTCCAGCGTGTATCGGACAATTACTTTAAAACAAATTATATTTTCATGATAAATAGCTGAAAAGTGGCAGCCAAAACCGAGTCCAGCAGGTCGTACATCTCTTCAGCAAACAAAAATCCGTTCTTCTCGCTTGTAGAAAACAAAATTGAAAATTGAGTTACTCACGGCAGCGAATGAGCAGGCAACGATGGCCAGGCCGATGATGAGCGGGATGGAGCCGGTAACGTCCACTCGTCGACCATCAGTGGCAGACACAGTGAGGAAGACGAGCAGGAATGTGATCATGATCTCAATGCAGATCCCATGGAAAATCGTCACTCCGGGGGCCAGAGTGGTCGATCCCATTGCATGCAACGCGTGGTTCGTGCTCGGGGTTACTGCCTGTATATAAGAAGAAAGAAAAGTGCGGTATTTTAAAAGAGAAACGAAAACCAATACAATCCCATGACGCAGTCTGACGTCAACTTCAAAAGTTTGATCGTCATCAGCCTAGAATTAACGCATGAGCCCGAATAACATTTATTACGGTAATTCCACGCGCTAGAAGCCCAGAAAAAAACTGAATATTTCTGGAAGTCAAAACAATAATGGACTGGAAATACTAAAGTTTCTTCGATTAAAAAGCACAAAAAAGTTCGGTAAACATAGATGTTTATTTTTCTCATGTTTCAAGTTGATTTTAATGCAATGAAAAAATTTCGAAAAAAACCTACCCACAAAAAGAAAAATTTTTCGGCGGAATGAACTCGGTGATGAGAAACAGATAACAAGTAATTCTTCGGAATAGATTCTTCCATTGCAAAAAATTAATACATTTCATCAACATTAAACTGGAACACAGGGAATAAGGCCCTTCCTCATTGAACCGGAAAATGTTCGGATTTTATTCTATTCGATTTCTAAAATGGGAGCCCAACAGTGGAAACGCTGATTGAAAAAAAATCGAAAAATGTTAAGGGCATCCTTAGAACGATTATTGCCGGTCATAATTAGAAGATGCGGAGGTAAACATTAAGGAATCTCATAAAACTTGCTTCCAGTCTCTCCATTAATACCTTTACCTGTTGAGATCAGCAATGAATTATACCACAACGAGATTTTAAAGAAGAAAAAAAACTATGCTTTTTTTTCTTATAGGTGTCAATCGATGCTGTGATGATGTCAGGATGTTTTCCCACTAATACTACATTATACTTCACAGTGACGCAATTTTCTTTCACACATACGTCATCATCTTAATTTGAAAGTTCTCGAAGTAATGTTTACACACGTTCTGTGCGGTGATTCATCCGTAATATACACAGCATTATACATACTTCAGATTTACAAGAAAAATGTAGGAGCTTCGACGGAAGAAAGAGCACTATTTAAATTTTCAAGTCTTCATTTTCAGAGTTCTACGAAACAAAACAAAAATCGGGACTTCCATTCGGACGAAGAAAGGATGAAAGTGGGTCACCGAATCGCGGCTGCTTTGATTGAACTTCGATCAGACATTCAAGATTAACCTGTTATGCGCATTTACCCTTTCAAATTTGTTCCATAACCAAAAGAAACCATTTATTTCTCTGTCCGATTCGTGGTGACCATCTTTTCTCGGAACTGACGTCACTTCAGAAAAGAAAAAAAAGGAAGATCCAAAAACAATTCTTATATTTATTTAAATACAGTAAAAGTTATTGTATTACAAATTTCCCTACAAACTTTTCCGGTGGACTCATCGCATCGGATCAAGCTCGAACATCAATCGATTCAGACCGAAGTTTTCATATGGACCTCATTCGTTTTCGCCAAAAAAAAATTCGTCATTCGTTATTAGTCATTTCATCGGGCTAAAAATGTTTTTGAAAATTAATCTGATAAATCGATGCCTAACCCCCAAAAAAATCTAAAAATACGTGAAATACTTCAGGGAATGAATTGCGGTATTTAACGGATGTACAGTACAGTATTTGAACACGGGATAATTATTTTTAACAACTTACACAAGCACAGTTCTTGGCATTACAGTACAGCACTTGGATAAAATTTAAAATGTTTGAATTTCCTTTTCCTAGTAAACCACTAGGTTAGGTTTAGGTTTTTTAAATCCCATAAATGGGATACAGTATTTTCACTCAGGGCTGACACACTTTCAAGTTTTATCGTGCGACTATAAATATAAATAATGTGGCGGCTGATATTTTCTAAAATAATTGATGTGTTCGAAAACTTTTAGCGCTTTTATTTTTTCATAAAAAACCAAGACAGATCCCAATAATGTAACATCACATCCAGTCGAAGAATCTTCATCAATCTAAAATCGACAGGACAATTTAAATGCGGAAAGTTGCATTAATAGATTTGTTCCACACATACATACGGTACATGCATTATAGGCCAAGTTGAATACAAGTGAATAAAAAAGCGCTTTCAGGAGATACCGTGGCAAGATACGAAACGTACATAACCATCACATTTTCGATCATCCTACCCCGTCATCAATCTAATCTGTCAACTGTCAAAGATTTATCGTGCTAATGAAAATAAAAACTCCCCGAGGAGAAGTGCGCCATTGATTCACTGCTGATGATGGTTCTTCAGATACATTAGGAATTAGTCACATGATGATCTACGTTGAAGGCTAGTCGAACCCTCGGAACAATTCAATCAATCAATCTTTTTATTACTCGTCATTAATGAGTGGCCGGTTCTGGATCATTGTCGCGAGGAAACAAAAATGGTTCATCGTCGATCAGAACTGACCTTCAGAAGCGCGGATCCGGAGATGGCTCCTGCGCATTGGGCCAGCGAAAACAAGCACAACTTGATGAAGGAAATCCGCCTACAGGTGAAGAAGCCCAGTGACATTGCCGGATTAACCATCGCACCACTCACGTGCGCCAATGCCTGCAACAAAAAAGTCAAGAATGGAATCATACGACAACGCAAATTGAAAAGAAAAGTCGTCGTGAGTTCCTGGTTTACTCGAGTAAAACGTACGGTGGACATATGGTTTCGGCGGGGCGAAGTGCCGCGTGAAGAAAAGTAATTATACAGTAGAAAATCTCGCAACAACGAGTTCAAGATCTTTAAAAAGCTCCGTTATCAACAAATATTCGTTAAAACGAATTTGAAATAAAAGTTTGGCTACTGGGCAAAAAAAAATTAACTGTAAGCATGGATTCGTTAACAAGAGATTAGTTGTACAGTATGATATTCTACTGAATGGGGAATGATACTAAAAATATATTTTAAAAATCAGAACGAAAGAAATTACGTTTCTTTTTCATTCTTCACATCGGGAAACTGTTCGAGAAAAAAATCAATTCACTTGGTTTCTGTGAAAAATATCATGCAGTACCGTCAAGGACATTTAATTTTCGAAATAAAATATAATTTCTTGTAAATTGTCTCCAATGCTGTGTTTCCAGCACTCGTCTTTCGTAAGCCTTTTTCCCCTAAAATGCCCTAATTTTCTCCCATAAAGCGAAGGCACTTTTTAAAAATCACGGTACATAAGACGGTTTAAAACTAAACTTCCGCACTTATTTTCAAGGATTTCTGAAAAGGCCTCGTTCATTCCAAGTACTGTACTTTGAAAACAATGGACCAGACATGAACGAGTGTTGTTCAATCATCGAAAACATCGTTAAAATATATATAATAAATTATGGATCTATTCTTAAACGAATTCACATTCACCCATGCAGACATTTATTTTTGGACTCGATGTCGAGCTCGGGAAGTAGGTTTCCCTGACTTCCGTGGAATAACCATATGCAATTCAGGCCATGCACAGAGGCATTGAAAAACGCAGCAGCGTGAAATTTTCCAACGAATTCAGTGAAAGGAAATCGCCGTGGCATGTGCTTTAAATTATTCAGAAGTAGTAAAATCCGTCTATTTGCAGCTTTGTGAGATCCTGAAATGTCAACCACAGCAGCAGAAATTGAATCAAATTTATGAAGAAGACATGCTCCGTAGGCGAATAAAATGCGCATTTAAAAAAAAATAAAAATGTACTACAGTACAATAAATCTTATCATTCGCCTTGAAAATCCCCGCGTTTCGTCTACAGAACTTCTTTGAAGAGCCCGAGAAAGAGAAGAAATTCAGAGATTTCCGTATAGACTGAAATACATTTTTAGAATGGATCCATGAAAAAAATCATAGCGGAATTTTTCGAGTGAAAATTGACTTGAAACAGGTAACAAGCGAGTTATATATTCGTTTATTTCACCGAGTAGTAGATCAGAATATTTAAAAGTGAATCGAAATTAATTTTTTACAAAATGAATCTTTCGAATACGTCAAACGCACGTACAGAATCACAGGAAAAAAAAATCATCCATTCAGAGCGCCAAAAAAAATAAAAGCACCCCTTTTATCGACATTGCGATTGAAAATCAATCCACCGATTTTCGAAAAATGAGACGTCAAGCAGAAACTCTTGTATTATTTGAAACCTCGCTCTTCTGTCAGAGGCAATGTATGCACAGTACTGTAGTAATTTCAAGTTTACGTCACGGTGGAATTCCAAGTTCATCGCGATCAGGTGTCCAAGTAAACATCGTGTCATGGGCGAGTACGGATACGAACGAACCAAACAAATGCGAAATAAATGCCTTGGACGAACACCGGAAGTAGCAGCATGTTCTAAAACGCTGGGATAAGCATTAATCACTGCCTGAGATGATCCAACCAAGTGGGTTTCAAGTCATCCAGCGTACTCATGAGAATTGAGGCAAATAATGAAATGAAATAAGAACGCCTTCGAGTATATTAAATTAGTATAATCTCAAGAGCATCGCATATCAAATACATGTATTCAACGAATGCAGTCGAACGCATAGTAAATCAAGCGAACGCAGAAGCGGGGCATGAGAGACCAGCTGACTGGCGGTCGCCTTCGTTCATACACACGGCAAGAGACCGAGGATATGATTATAAATGTTGACAACAATCGAAGGTTCATTTTGAGTAGCAACCGCGAAGAAGGACACTTTAAATCCAGGATTCCCAACCTCTTCCCAAAGGGCATAGCGCAGCACCAAGAAAATACAGTGAGACCCCAAGACGCGGACGTAATTGGTTATTGGAGTATCAAGAGTGTCCTCAAGTCAAAATGTCCCAAAGAGGAGTCTCATTTTCCCTTGGACTTACATTATATAATTTTTAATTGTGTTTTATTTACAAAATACTCACCATAATTCCATGAAAATAAAAATTGTCTCCCAATTTAAACTGATACAATCAATGTATTTCAACACAATATGGACATTTCGGGAATTGTATACTGATACAGCACCTCTGTACAGTACATAGAAATGTTGGCATTCTCTGTAAAATAACATTCAAGTGAAAAAGAGAGAAGGAAGTCCATCTATGGTGGAGGTAATTTTTAAAATTAGCTAAATGGATGGTAAATTGGTGAGAGAAATGCCCACAAACTTTTCTTACATCAATTTCAAGGTTGGAAATATCTGTTTCTTGTAATTTGGCTTGAAACTTATTTGCAATTTTATCACAAAATATCCCAATGTTGAGTCAGTGTCCTCATGTCAGGCCTTTTTTATAATTTTTATATGGGAAAATAAGTGTCCCTATGTCAAATTGTCTGCATGTCAAGGTGTCCGCATGTGGGGGTCTCACTGTACAATCAAGAAAAACTATCCAGTAAGATGCTTGGCTGGGCCCTAAGTTACGTCAGTTTTGTAATAAATTCCCAATAGATGAACGAAAATTTGGCTACATTCTAAATTTCTGTGACTCACGCTGAAAAAAATTCTAAANATAGATGAACGAAAATTTGGCTACATTCTAAATTTCTGTGACTCACGCTGAAAAAAATTCTAAAATGGAAAGTTTAAAATTTTGCTGACTCAGTTTGCAAAACGAAAAAATTGAGAATAAAAAGTGAACCCCGAAACTGAATATCTACTAAACTTGAATTTTTTCGTTTCTTTGTACATCGAGCAAAACTTTTAAAAAGGTTCAGCAAATGACAAGAATACTGCTGCAAATGCATTGCATGCTTATAATGTGAAAATACATACGGTTCTGAATTTTGCTATAGATGCACAGTGGTTTCAAAGTTCAGAGGACTCCAGAATTATAAACATGGATACCCTAAGAACTTAGTTAAAATGCAATGCAAATCCTACTTTATCTTTGTCGCATGAAGATCCACACGGAAAATTGACTACCACTAAAAAGCTTGCAATTAAAATTAAAAGCTGTTACATTATACATTCTTCATGTCCTTAACCCTTAAGGTGTAGGATAGAACCAAGTGAGGGACTACATTGAGGTGATTCATTTTAAAATAGGCTCCTCAATTGAAAAAAAAAACATTTTGAGAACCCCTGCGTTTCAACTTGCAAAACGCCGTACTTTCTGCATAAAAATGCGTAGCTTTTTTGAAAACTGCTTTCGCTTGAGAATGGCGGTGACACGATAAATCATCCATTAGACATACCTGCATGCTTTGCCCTCTCTATCTCTCTAAAAAAAATTACAGTCCTGTACGAGAAAGTCCTTTCGCGCACAGGCCAGAAGCAATATATTCATCGAATGGCGAAATCAAGGTAGTAGAAATTCGAATCAAAACATGTCAATTAACGTCTTCCGACGACGGCATGAAACAAGATGTGATTAAAGCGACAGAAAACGCACGTAACAAGACACTGATCGCTCAATTTTCGTCAGCAGTGATTCCAGTGAAGAATGAAGTAGCATACGAACCGCGTGGTGACAATATACGCAAAGACATGTGCAAGAACTTAATTAGATGAGATTCATCTCCCAGGTGTTTGCGTCTCGTGTGTGGGTGACACAGTGCCTTTCTAAGGAAGGCGTCGTAACTGGCCTGTTAATGACCCGTGACGAGTTACTGAAGCGTGTTTTTTTCTTAACGAAAAAAAAAGATGTGCTGTGAAAAATAAAATTATGTGTTGCTCAACTCCTACCCAGGAAAAAGGAAACAGCAAACATGCATTCAAACTCGAATTCTCAGCAATTAAACTTTTTATATAAAAAAAAGTCTCTGCTAAACGCCAGCACAAAAAAGAATCTTAGTTCAATCCCGAAATCGAAATCGTGATAGCTACCCTTTGTGCATAAAATCTGCATCGGTTTAAAATACAGCAGAGAAAATTTCGTTGCAGCTATTTAGCCTAAAATTTACTGAAGCACCTGACAATGTTTATTCTTTTTGTTGTTGTTCCAAGAACTGTATTCCGTTCTTTCCTGCACGAGTCGATGAAAAATTATTACAAAATAATGTACATCCGTTATGCTCGTGATCAAAATAATATGGAAACTTAAACCATCGGATGAATCATGATCGTATGCCATTAAAGAATAATTAGCTGTCACAAGGATTCAAGCATGACTAAAGGTAGAGTTTGATATCCATGGAGTTTACAGCGCACCATATAATTTGCAAAATTGCCGCAGAGAATATAACATGTATTAAAAATTTTGCTAGCTTGTGATTTCTACTAACAACTTTCTACGGTTCTGAAAATTTTAGCTGCCATTAACTGTCAATAACTACTGATCATGTGAAAAAAATCGACAATATCCTTTCCAATAGCTACAGACGCGAGGATTTCACGAATTATCCAATCAAATATAATAATAATAAAAGAAAATTGCATAAGAAGCAATAAAGTGTAAGAAAAATAAAGGGTAGCCATCATTCACGACGGATTGATGATGTAACGGGGAATAATTTCCAATAAATGAAAATATTGTACCATGATGACGCTTATAATTCCCAGGCAAGTCTTTAAACCACACTAGACTGTTTCAATTGAAACGTTTTGTCAATAATCGGAAAGAATATGACAACATCCTTATAAATAGGGACCCGCGTAAGTTCAAGTGCACTAACCGAAGTACAGTATTTCCTTTTTCCTGGGGGGGGGGGGGGGCAAAAAAAGATAAAAAACGAGAAGAGACATTTTTAATCACTTACGATTAAAAGTCCTAAAACTTTTGAAAATACCGTACAGACTTGCAACGAACAGTTCACTTCGCCTCGAGAGCCTCATCCAAAATCGGCCTTTACCGATAATGTTCTTTTCTATTTCGATCAGGCGGGAGAATCGACAACATCCGCGTCAATTGCGACCCTCGGGACACTTTTGACAAGTTACTCGAGTCGCAAAGGGAAGACGCGTGAGTGGAAATTGTTGATCGCCGCGAGGTTGACTAGTCAGAGCAGGGTGCTATAATTAATGACCGACCGGACGTCCGAGATGTCGGGTCATCGGTGTCGGGACAGACTACTAATCAGGAGACAAACGGGGTGTTGAGTCAAGGTCTCGGTCGCGCTCTTGTCCGGATACATACGGCCCCGGAGATCGACAATAGAGCTGTAATGAGGGTTGTCGTCAAGACGAGGCGAAAGCCCGAGGGTTGCGAAGAAGACGGCGGGGGTTCTTATAAGTCTCGCAAATCACCATCGAAAATAGGATGAAAGGCAATTGATCACCAACCCGCAACTTATTATGGCTCATTTACAGGTACAAAGATCAGTCCCATTCTGCCGAACTGAACATTTGAGACACAAATTCACTTTTGTGCGCTGCGAGAGTTTCTCATAGGGGAGGGAACGAGGGATAATTTTTCGAGACTTTCAGTCAGAATAGCCAGGGAAAATATGCTCCATAAAAAAAGCTATACATTTTCTACTCTGCTTTTAAAGTTGTTGGTCTAAATTTTTTCGCACGTAAATTTATGGATGGAGAGTGACCAGAAATGCAGTGGATGTTGAAGACAAATAACTCCAGTGGCAGTAGTATAGAAAGCAATTATGGAAAATCACAACCGAAAAAAAAATTAGCAATTGTTTCATCTTCAAGTTTTCCCCATATTCCCGGCTCATTTAATGGCATTTCACATTCATCTGCTAATAGCAATGGCATTTTTAGAAAATCGACATCAAAACGTGCTGACGATTGATGCATGCGTTAATAACGGAAACGAAGCATCCGCAATAATAGATTATAAAACGTCGTTGATGACACGCAAGACTTTTTGAGAAGCCCCATTCGTTTAATACGAGTGACTCGCACCCCGAACTTCCTGGGTGGTTTACTCATGACATCGCCCCAAATGGCCCCGGAATTAGTTTGCAGGAGAGAGAATTACCTTCCTCTCTCGTTCGATCGGTCCTCAATTTGCCCACAATGCATCATGGCATTCTCGAAGAGGTGACACCAATCGAAGCATAACAACTTGTTCGCCTTGGAAGAAAACATTCGGCGCCTTGAACCGCACTCGCAGTTCGCAATGAGACTTCAATTTAAATGCAAAAGGCGTGTGAATTGAATTTGTCATCGGACATCCGGAAAAGCAGATGATTAGAATCAAGCGATGAAAAAAAAAAAATTTAAGAACTAATTATCCCTCGAGTCGATGGCATGGTAGTGTTGAAAATGTCAGCAGGTTCCTGGACACGACGCATATTTTTTACTCGTCACATTACATGGATTATTCATGGGTAAATTAGCCGTGCGTTCAATTAACCATGATACAATTTCTAATATACACCAATTAAAAACTCACGAACTGCATCCGCACACAATAATGGGTCACTAACTAGACTTCACATGATCAACAATAATTCCTCTGATTCCTGGCATTCATAAAATATAATTGTGTCATGCTTGATTACACGTGACCATCTATTTCAGGCAGACTCTCTATTATAACTAATTTTTTTCTGTACCCGCATAAAAATAATTTTTTACCCAAGCGGGGTTTCCTCGTCTATCACATACGGGTTCTCTACAAAAAAAAAATTGTCTGGTCCCCTGTAATTCGGGAGTCCACCTGTACATATGAAAAATTAAATCTGGACACTACCCCGTTCTTCGAGGTTTCACGGCATCTTTCGTTACGGAGATTGGCAAGGTAACCAGTACATCTTCAGACACTCTTTCTGATAATTACTGCTGTTAATTTTCAAATTTTACAGTATATCTCGACGTTATTACGTTACAGTACTAAAAAGTAACGATTTCTTCAAGAAACGTTCACGTCAAATCATATGAAAACTTGAAGATGCTGCTATGCTACATTCGAAAAGGAGGTAAAGATAAATTGATTTTTCCTTCATTCAAGAGGGGATTGATCTTGAACTTGATATCGGATATAAATTTTTTTTAAACACTCTGCCTGCTAAGATTTCAAATTTAAAAAAATGATTTCAATTCGTCCGACTTCGACCCAAGTTTGAGAATCCAACTCCCCCTGCCTTAACTAACACATACTGTACTGTACTTGAAAAAGTAAATTATTTTCAGAACCAAATATTTTCTCGCGAAAATATTCAAACATATGTATGAGAAACAAAAAGACATTTTGTCTATTAAAAAGCTCGCAATGCAATTACTGTAGTTGACAAATGTCTTTTGTCGCCATGCTATCATAAATTTGACAACGAAAACGTTCCACTGAATCCAACCAGAATAGCTGACCAATTTAATGGCGAATTACGCAAACGTAAAACCGCATCAGTCAGCGGTTGAAAAATACGAGACATGAATTTTACCATCACAATGAAGAAGAATTTATCATTCTTTCAGGCGTTCAAACAGTTCGTTTCGATCACCTTGAATTCTTGCGAATTCGTACTACATAAATTATTCATGCTAACGGGACGCAGCGGAAAATTTTTCGAAGTTTTCCAAAAGTAGAAGGAAAAATTCACTCGAATAAAAAATTGATTGGGGACTTTCCGCTACTGATTCCGTAATTTAAAAAGCATCCGGTTAGAAAAGAATAAAAAGAGCCGTATACAGTAGAATACAGAAGAGCTTGTTTTTCCGGAATATTTCTTACTCGAACGTCGCAGAAGGCTCGATCTGCTGAAGATGTGTAAAAATATCGCACAGAATCGAAGATCAAATAAGCGTTCACATATGCTGTACTACAACAGTAGAATAATTGACTTCTTCAATTATCCCTTCAAAAAAAATACGGAAACATCCTGATGAAAAAAAAATATTCGAAGTGCTGTTGAGCAACTCGGGGGCTGGATCGGTTTCAAGAATTTCAGACCCACGCGTGGGGATCATATATTTGCTTGTTATACGAACTAAAATTTACTCTCGATAATCACCTTTAATGTTGGTTCATCTACATTTTTGCACTGAAGCACTGCTCTCCGCCTTCCTAGATTTAGTCACTCTCAGAAGTGGGTGTCTTGCGTCCGTGTCACAAAGAAATCAGTGCAACTTATTTGTTATTTTTGGAAATACGAAAACGAGTATCAATCATGATTTCTAGGAAAAAATAAAGTAAATCAAACCTTGAGAGATAGAGGCGCTCCAGCTGCTGTTATGACCAATTACAGTACTGTACATCGCTACCCAGGAAAGTTCATGAAAGAAGAAACGCACGAAATTCACTCTTGAGCATCCTTTTCTGGCCGAGTTTCAGGGTCTGGCAGAATATCGTGCTGTTCCTTAAAAGTGCGTGTCATCAAATACCCCCGAAACAAAATAGTAAATGAAGAAAAGACCCGTCGAGCAGAACCATGCCAAATTTTAACTGAGAGATTCGTGATGAAAAAATATGCGGAGTAAACAGGCAAAATCGAAAAATGTCGGAGAGAGAACGGTACAAAACTACAAGAACCTCATTGAAAAGTTGACGCGGGGCTCAAATAAATTTTTATCAAATTCAGGATTATTTCATGCATTAAATAAAAATATACCGAATTTTTATCACTGCATAAAACAACGTTTCGAGGAAATCCGACAAGAATTCAGACAGCCGCGTCTTAATTTTCAGTTCAATGGATTCAAAAACGCAAACAATTGAGCATCTTTCGAACACAGCAAAGATACTGTATCAAAAAATTGATTTTTTCCCTTTTGAATTTTCCTAACAATATCGTTCGTTTGTTCTGCTCAAGCATATAAAGTTCTGTTCACTTGTCTCGGAACAACACAACAACAGCATTTGAAAAACAGTTTTTCTCATATTCAAGAAAAAAAGGGGGTGTGTCATTTATATGCGGGTATACATTTTTAAAACTACTTCAGTAGTTTAGCTGTGCATTATACTGTAATTGATACTGATGGGAAATTTTGGACCAAGTTTAACAGAAAAACGTATCTTAATGAATTACAGTAGCTGAATTTATGTTAAAGTCATGTTTAAATTCGAATTTGGGTATTTTTATGTTTGGAATATCGCAGTTTTAAAGCCACTGAAAATGGGGTTCGCGACTTACTCGGGATAAGATTTTACCAAATTTTTTGAAGGAAAAGCCCCAGTGCGCATCTTACTCGTGGGCGTATTTGAGTATTTTCGGTAATTTAGTTGTCTTAATATTTTAATCAAATCCGGGAGTACGTTTCCGGGAGAGTTCAAATCAAGAACACGCACGTTAGCGTGGTTTGGGCAGCTCCAAGCAACATCAGCGCAGTGTATAGTGCGGCATTTACTATCAAAAAAATAATAATTTGAGTTCGATGGACAAACTAGTTTTAAAATCTTCCAAGACGTCGCAAGAGAAGCTAAATTCGACACTGACCTGAACGATGCAGGCAAGCGCTAGTCCCCCAGCGAAAGGTCCAGAGATCGGGTCCACGTTTCCTGGAGCCACGGCGAGCATGGTGCCAAAGAAAACGAGCAAGAGCGTGCCGAGATACTCGGCTATCAGCATTCGCCACGTGACAACACCGTCGATTGTACTCCCTGGGGGGCCTTGCTTCAGGCCAAGCCACACGAGACAGTCGAGCTTACCCATCTTGAACCGGACACTTTCCGAATGCAGAAAAACCTTGCGAAGTACGCCGAATGTTTTTTTTTTTGTTGATTATGAGAGGATCGCCTGGCGCGAAAACGTTGTTGTCCTAATTACCATAGTACAAATTCGATAAGGAGATTAAATATAATCATGGTTACCAGACGGATAATCCACGCCGAAAGAAACACTGCGTCTGCGGCTCGAAACGCGCTCGTCATCGGGATGATGTAAATTTCCTGCAACTGCAAGGATACCTACACTAAGGAAGTTACTTGAGCACACCAATGAGTGCATCATGAGCCTTTTCTAGCCGTATTACAGCATGTCATCCTTGCAGATCAAGGAAAATATATGAGCCTTTTCTAGCCGTATTACAGCATGTCATCCTTGCAGATCAAGGAAAATATCTTTCATGCAAAAAATAATTCATGTAAATTCTAAAGAAGTGCAACAAAACGTAAGTAAGACAGGGGTCGCGATTGCTGCAGTGCTAGGATTCTCTCCACAAAAAAAAATGCAAGGGACCAGAGAGAAATTCGTTGCAAAGATAATTTCGTTGTGAAGAGCCTATGTAACATGGGGGAGAGAACTGTATCTATGGGACCCACAAAAAATTCAGCAATCAAGAAAAAAATCTTTCGAAACAAGATCTTTGTAGAGAGAGAGGGTCACTTGCATTGTATTTTTGATTCGCCAGTGCCTCCATCTGGATACAAATTATTACTGATAATTGAACAAAGAAAACCCCGACAATTCTAAAAAAAAAGTCATACCATTGCTAAATTGCTTGTTTTTTCAAATTTACACGAAAAATTTAGCTAGAAAGAGGGAAATTCAGTGATTCGACATCAAAATAAAAAAGACGATTCCGTTTCATATCTTTTAATATGTTGGAATTATATTCGATTCTACGGATCCATTTCTTCTGCAAAGAATGTTGACTATACTGTACTGGTGAAGGCGCTAGCAGAGACACGACAGAATCACCGCCGTATTTTTTTTATCGCGTTTACATTGCATATACTGTACTGTATACAGTGTACTCAATTGAAAATTTCACACACATTTGCCCATGCGGTGGTCTAAGAACAAACGAAACATATTAAAATTAAAGCTGCCAGAAACTGCGACCTCGTATTTCTGCCCAATCCCCTGAATAGTTCATGTTGAGCTGCAAAATCTTCTTCGACCTAATTACTCGAATTCGGGGTCGTTGTACGCAGTCATTTTAAGCACACTTTACAGCCATTTTAGAAAACTGGGTGCGAAATGTTTGATCAGAATGGAGACTGTAAAACGTTTGAACACAATTCTAGTGGAAGCTGTAAATTTCCGAAATATCATATAAAGCAGTAACTATGTTCACGGAAAGGCGCTTGGCGATCGGCGGAAGTCGTTGAACTCACACAAAGAAACACGGAAGGCGCATTATAATTAGCTGCATTCGCCCACAAAATTAAATTTGACCGATGTGTCGGGAAATTCAGCTCATCGCAAAATTGTCAAAGACTGTCGGAATTCGTTTCGTCCAGCACATCTTTATTCAGCGTCAGACTTATTTTAAAGCCACACAAGATGGAAAAAGCCCTTCAAAATAGCTCCACTCAGATGACTCAGTTCATAGGATACATGCAACAGTCACTGCAACAAAGCGCCTTGAAATATTCATCCGCTCATTATGAATTATTGGAACAATTTTAAAAGGCCTGCTGAATCAATATCATGCGGAAAATTAGTAAAAATAAATGTTCCTGAATCCAGAGTAGATCAGAAATCAGTGGAATAAGAAGGGATTGGAACACAGCTGACTTCCTAAACTCCGAGTGAAAAATTTTTTCTATAGGTGGAAGGGCAATCTTTTCCAACGCATTGATGAGCACAAGTGAAAAAGCTTGGAGATTTCGCGTATGTGGGCAGCAATCCGACGCTAATTTTTTTTTTTCCCCCCCCAAGTCAGTTCGACGATGATGAACGCTTCAGTGGATAAGAGAACACTGAGCAACACGAGCGAAGCGTATCTAAGTTGCCCGCGCGGAATCTCGCGAGGTTTTGTAGTAAGAAGGCAGACCGCAAGCGTTGGCGGGAATTGTTCTCGTCAACTTGAAACGAAGAGGGAGCCGAGTCCGCGCGGGCTCGCACAAAAAAAAAACTCATGAGAAGCTTTTTCGGAATACCGCACAATAATTTCTTCCTCGTGTAATGGTTGTGCTGGAAAGCTTACCAGCATAAAGTGTTTCACGAAAGACGCTTTTTCGGACTTCTGGCGTTGAATCGAGCTTTCGCCCAGCGTCTCGGTTCCCAAAGCGTCCGCACGATCAAGGCGACCAGGTCACTTTTTTTTCTGACGAGTTGAGACTCTTCCTGAGACAAGGTCGTCACAGGTACATCACATGACGAGAACAGTAGCATTGTCGTCGACGCTTCCTCATCAATCGAGATTTACCGTCTAGCGTGATGCGTGACTAACGTCTCAAGGACTTCGTAAACACAGCTTCGTCGGTTTTCCAACTTCGTCTCAATTACCCATCTGCGCCTTGAACTTCGCGCTATGTTCATTCAATGGAAAAATTTCCGTGGAATCAATCAACTTCCGCGCAGTACAAAAATTGCGTTAAACGCATCGCTTTAATTGCAAACCAGCATGAACGTCATTCGGCGGTGAAATGAGCAGGAATCAATTCACTTCCTGAACCGTTGACAACACGGATACAAAGGATTCCAGAGAAAACAGCCAACAAGCTTTCATCACAATGAATCACTTTCAATCTCGAAGCCAAATTGGAATTTCGAATTCGTTTGGCTGTTATTGACGTTTTCGGGAAGTGAACGCTTGGCCTTGCTCAGCTTGAAAAATGTTGCGCCCTTGCATTTTCCCGGATAAATGCGAGCTTTTCGATCTGAAACATAGCATCGTGGTCCAACAAGTTCAGTTCGAGCACAGGGGAACTGGAAATCGATATGCAGAAGAAACCGTTTTACTCCGTTCTTCGGCAAAATTAACTCCAGTACTTCGCCAATCATGTCCACTTCGTTCATATACGTGAAATAAACGGATCTCAAGTGAAGCTGAGAAAAACATTCTGCACACAAATCTGGGTAATAATCTTGTAAATAGTTCAATCGATTAAATATTTATCAAAATACTGCATAGAGAAATCTCTTAGGAATATGCGAATACATTTTCCCCATTCAGAAGTACCCGTCAAGAAACGTTTAGAAAATATACCGCTCAATCACGAGGCACAGAATCACTGTGTTCTCAAGTTACACGCAAATAGAGCGGGGGGAATAATCGGGTAATAAAGCGGCTGCCTTTGTTCAATTGGGTTTCTTAAGCTTTGAATTTAAAATAAAGAAAAAATACGTCATGTGAAGAGCAAATATAAGATGAGCTTCAAATCTTAAGCACTTGATCTTAAAATTTCAAAATTTTCAAGTATTCTAGTTCGCTACTTTCTTATTCAAGTGAATTTTGGCTGGTACTACGGAAATTCGCGGATACTTGTGGCAATGATATCCATGGGTCATGTTACTCGTTCTTCAAATTAGAGAGATACTCCTTTGAAAACTTTTGCCATCTCTAGGAAAAAGTTCCGCGTCTCATTTATTATGCACAAAATTACAGTATTTTTTAATTATTGCCCCGAAAAAAATTAAAACTCAGCATTTTACTTTCTCAAGCGCCGTGCACATGGTTTTCCTCAACAAAAATTTTTAACATGTAAATGAATCCTTAGAATCTACACGTTTTCTGAGATCTACAGCAGCGTGTGAATCAACCTGTAAAATTGCTAGAAAGAGAGAACTCACTCTCTTGAAATGTAACGTCACTTTGCATCTTCTTGCGATAATCACCAAGCGTGCTTCTCATTGCCATTCGTTTCTTCGCCATCGGTGCCTTCGAACTGAGCAAAATACTCAAGCCTTTCGCAGCATCCAATACTAAAAACAGCGCATTTTATAGACACAAAACCGGCTGAGGACATTTTCAGAATTACACGAACTTGCCTTTTTTCTCGGACGCTTTGCCTTTCTGGTCCAAGAGTGTCTGCAGTTCTTTGATGCACCAAGATAGTTCATCTTCATAGGTAGTCGTAACTTCAGGTTCTTCCTCAAAAGAAACTGAAGCCGGAGAGGTTTTCGGCGGAGCTTGCTTCGGCTTTTTCTGTTGAATTGAATGAAAGCGTTGGCTGATTTCAATTGAATATCCCGTAGAATCTGAAGCAGATTTCACCTTGGTTGACGTAGCTGGCATTACAATTTGAAAAGCTCAACTTCTCTTTTAAGCATATCGAAGGTTTCTGGAACAGAGAAAATGTTAACACTGCAGGTCTGAGTTCCATTTTAAGCGTAGCCCAGTTAATCATAAACAAATTTGAAGCGTTCAACAAGGCAAATTTCTAAGAGTTTTTTTTTACATCACAGACAGTTGCTATAATGCACTTGCGATCGGCACTCGAAGAATAAGGATGGACTGCGATATCGATGAGAACTTGACTCCTTCAACTCCCAGCTCGGACGATGAAGGAGGAATCCGCCAAAGACTACTTGAAAAAGGCGCCGAGTCCGACCAAGGATTCGAGTTCGACGAATCGGGAGCGCCGAAGGTATACAGACTTATTAAAAAGAAAATTAAATAAATTAGTGAATCACGGTGCCATCGATTCGTTTTTAGGTTCGAAACTCGTACGAACGTTTGGTCGCTGAACAAGATGAGCGAGAGAGAAAAGGCATTCGTTGCGAGATTGTCAAGGGACCAGTAGACGATGAGATCACAGAAGATGTGCCTCCTGATTACCAAGAGCGACTCGGACGACACAACGTACCACGAAAGGCGGACCTCGAAACACTCCGAGGAATTCAACGAAAACTTCAATCGGAGGTATCTGCCTCACACACAATACGATTAGTTTTCCTTCAAAACTAGAACACAGTTCACTGATTTTTAAATTTTTTTCCGATGCGAAGTCAGTGACCCAATTTTCCGAACACAGATATGCGAGCTGTTACTGGATTTCATCCGATTAAAATCGATCAAAGCCACGCGCTCTCTTCGAATAGTTATGCCACTAAAAATAATCACAAAATTATCCACTTAAAACTACCAAAAATTCCCTTCCTGGAAATCTTATTTCATGATCTACAAAGGACTTGCGGCTTTTCCGTAGAAAAATCAATAATTAGAAGTCAGTTGGATGCAAAATAATATGCACCGGAAATATAAACGGAATTCAAATTTTAAATTATCATCCTGTGAAGGCAATTTTTTGCGCTGGGCCAAATCAATTTAAGTACAGTAGTGTCACAACATTCCAGGTCAACAGCCTGAAATCGAAAGCAAAAACCTTTCGAATGCATGTGTCCAAATACAACAAAGGCCACGCGACTTACACAGACTTCGATCGACTCAGTCTCCTGAGATGGGTGCGCGAAGGAAAACGAGGGGTCCTCGGCAAGATCCCATTTGCAGGGTGGGGACTTCGCTGGGAATACCTGGCCCGACTGCAAATCGGCATCGAGCACAAGCGTCGTCAGCTCGAAAAAATACGGAATCAGATCCATAGCTTGCAATTGTTCCGAACGCGATTTAATGACTACCAGAAGGAGACAGCCGGCGTCTTAGACATGCAGTTCATGATTACCAAAAATACGGTGCGCATGAATCAACAACGATTTGAACAACTGCTGATCGCACGACAGTCGTGGGAGTGCACCTTTGAGACTATGATGTATGCGATCGATTGTTCCGGGACTTACAAAACTGTTTGCACCCAGTTGGGCAGACAGCATTGCCAGAAGGACGGCCCCTCAGTTGTTTCGGTCATTCGGCAGATAATTCTTCAGGTGGGAAATTTCCTATCCCAGCTCAACACGTGTTACGAGCGCTGAATTTTCGACGGTGGCCAGCAAAAAGTTTTCAAATGTCACTCAAGCGTACAATTCGAAAATCTCGGCAAAAATTAAAACATTCAAAATCGAGATTGTCGAACACAGATTCGGGAGTATGGTGTGAAAATACCTATTCGAAATAGAATTGGGAAATTCTTCAATGCTAATCCCACTCACGAACAGAACTACGGAAAATAATTTGCTGAACATGGAAGTTGAATTTTCATGATCGATCTTTTTAATTAAATCTTCAGAAAAGTTTTCATCGGACTTAGAACATCACGAGCTCTTCACTATTCCGATCAATTTTACAGTGCTACTAAAATACGGAATCTTATCCCACAGGTTTCGGCGGATGCTCCCTCAGTGAGCAGGGCAACACCACCAGACATGGCATGGGAACAAATTATGGTAGCTCGGTTTCAAAAACAACAAGAAGCCGAGGCAAAACGGGCTTGCAAACCAAAAAGGAAAGCTTGCCGGAAACGCAACATGTCTTGTAAGCCTGATCCACCATCTGAGTCGGTTTCAGTGGAAACTGTGAGCGTTGATACGCCGTTCCAAGACCTGGGCGCTCACCGCGAGCTCTATTATCTATTTGAAAATGTCGAGCACAGTCTCATGGAAGTTCTCCTTGATGTCATCAAGTTAGAGAGCCGCGCTCAATATTGGTGCGATGAAATGGAAGGAAATCCAACTGCAGTAGTAGGCAAAGATTTCCTGGAAGACTGGGAAAAGCCCGTAGTTTTCGAAGTCCCCTCTGAAGATGTATCTGTCGCCATTTGATGATGCACTCAACAGCATTTAATAACAATCTATTCTTGTTCATTTGTTATTCACTTTCCTTTTTGTTGAAAATATAAGAACAAAATTCACTTTTCGTTACAAACAAAAAGCATGAACTCGGAACACTTCAAAGGAAGAAAGGCTTCAAGTCGCAGGTTACCTGTAACCTAAAACGGTACCGTTCCTTCACAACTCATGATCGATTTGGTTTCACGTGACAAATGCACATGGACTCTTTCCCGATTAGGGCAATTTTTCTACCGTTCGGATGCCATCCAAGGTTAGCGACTTCCATGTAGGATGTTTCGGGTAGTCGCACTGACACAGTACCTTCCAACGACCAAAAGAAGACCTTGTTGTTTTCTGTGCAAACGGCCAACATTGACTCGGTCGGGCTCCATACAAAATCTGTCGAAAACAATAGGTCCTTGTTATTACTGTATCAACAGAACCAATAAAATAAAATACACTAAAAAATTGCTGCAATGTCCAGGCTCATAGAATTCCGAAATTCAGGGATGTAATTTGGGAAATGGAATAGCCTGCGTTGTTTTTCCTCCAAGAATTACTCAGCTCATCACCCGAGGATTCTCAAGCCGAGTCTTTGATAGGAGGTAAATTTTAAAATCATTGTCTAGTACGTCACTGTATTTGCTTCAACTTGCGGTACGTTGCTCCATAAATGTAAAAAATTTCATACCGTAAATCTCACCTTTGACCGGATTCTGGAAAATCAGCAGAGAATGCAGCATAAGCGTTTCAATGCTCCAAATCCAAACACCCAGAGGATGCGAATCATTCAAGGAAGCTATATATCGAGCATCAGGACTGAAACCAATCTTGCTCACACCATGACGCCACGGTGATCCAACAGAAAGCAAATCGTCTTTTGAAGTGTTACTCGTCAGAACACTGCCGCTTGAGAGCATGGTAGCATCCACGACGACAGGGAATTTGTCTGCTATCTCAACTGCAGGCAAAAATTGTTAGAAATTTTCCAGCAAGGAACTCCGTAATACACTCACACGCAGTATCATCCCAAGGATGATAGACTTCGTCAAGAGAATCAAGAACCTGGGAGCTCACAGTTACTGGCTTTTCCAAGTAAACAATGAATCCTCTCCCCGCATCTTCTTCTATAACTGCAGGATGATCCCAAACTGTCACAGGCATCCATGTTATGTGATTTAAAACTCGAACCTGTAAATTACAGTACACGTCTTTTGATCACGCTTCGATCGATTTTCACGGCTTCCTCACGCTTCAGAAGATACACATTAGGGAATATATACTTTATTGGCCCAGCTAAAATATTGTACCTTCTGATCAAATGATCCCAAGGCGATGAACTTGGAATTGGGTGCCCAAGCAATAGATCGAACACCGAGAATCCATTCTTGTGGGGCGAAGGTACCCAGTAAATGACCATTCGGAGTATAAAGCACAGCCTGATATTTTAACGCTGAATCCCATACACATAGAGCACTGTCGTCAGGACTCCACTTCAAGCCGGCCATGTTTGATGTTGCAGTAGAAAATCTCTTCAAAAGACAGCGGAAATATATTCGAGCTGCGCAATAAGAAAAGCAGGAATTTCAAAATTCGCAAACTTGGAATATCATACCTTCACTAACTGCCAGGATGAACATGCAAAGATGGCCACCTGATCCTTCCCTTTCCGTCGTTCGCCGACGGCAAAATATTGACCATCATGCGTGAAATCAGCTCCAGGATTGCCGTTCAGCGGATGTTCAATGTATCGAGCAGATCGGTTGATCAACGACCAAATGGTTATTCTCAACTGACACAAAATAAATGGCATTAATTGGTATGTCCAAGAGCAGACACTCGAAGCTTTTAAATAGACGATTCGCACTCCAAAAGACGAATAAAAATGGCATGATTCAAGACAGGAGTGGATATACAGAACGTCCGGAAGTACGAATCCATCACTTATCTCGGACATCGCTGGAACATCTAAAACAAATGACGGGATTTTTCACTGGAAGGCAAACATAAAAATCTCCGTGCCCTTTACGCTTTTGAAAATATCGTGTACAGCACAAGTTAAAATGGGTAATAGGTCGATCTTAGGAATTTCTGGAACGTTGAAATAAAAAGTTTGGGATTCGAGAAAACTGGAAATTCATATATCGACAAAAAAGCCGAGCATGCGATGACTCTCTTTCCTTTTGTTTATAGAACAACATAAACTAGAACTCAGAAGTAATTTGCTCACGTGAAAGTGGCACGTATTGAGGATGTGTCTTGAATCAGGACTCCAAATTGACGAAAAAAGGCTCACAGATCCCTCCTCAATTTTGCATGTCCACTCTAGGTTTTCAACGGACCACACCTGAACCATGCCTCGCTTGTTCATGGCACACAGGATCAACGATGAATCCGGGGACCATTCCAACGTCTGAAGTAAATTTCACAAAAATAATCATATCATGTCATTTCCGATTAAAGAATTCCAATGCATTACATGAATGTTGTCAGCACACGAGAAGACATGTCTCAGAAGCAAAGAGTCCGCTTCATGCAAATATAATTTTTGGCCAGTTGATCTCGCCAAAAAGCGTCCGTCCGGCGAAAATTTTGCTTGGAACCACGACACCTTGTTTAGTTCCGTGAAATCCATCACTATTCGAAAACATCTCCTGAACTGCGATTAAATGGGATCAGATGAAGAATCGGGGAATTCAACCAAGAAATGCAAGGGTGAAATTGCAACGATCTCGTTTTATACTAAATCGGGACATGTATAGCATAAAGGGAATAGGACGAAATCCGCAAGGTCCTTACGAGGTTGGTCAAACATGAATTTGAAGCAGTAATTATAACGCGCCTGCAAACTTCGAACACTTCCGCGGGAAATTATGAAATGATCCTTTAATGAGCGTTTATCTCTTTATAACGCCTTCACTTTCAATTGCTTGATTCTCGGTTGACGCTTTTTCATCTGACGCCTACTTTCTTTCTCTTCCCAACGTCTTTGCTTTTCCGGATCCTCTTCCTTCAAGCACAAGAGAATAAGAACATGAGCACAAAGTACTGTACTAAACAATATTGATTAGGTAATGTGCTTACAGCCATTATTTTTTCCTTCTCTTGACGACGACGCTCTTCACGACGCTGGGCAGCTGCTTCGGCTCTCACTTGATGAGTCGTTTTCAAAAACGACTCTTCAACTCTTGCTCGATTTTTCTCGGCCTTCGATTTCGACTGTAAATCAAATAAGAAAGGAATTGTGAATCGAAAGAATGGGATTTGATTGAGTTTTCCACGATTACAGTATACTAAATTGTGGAAATGTCCAGGCTCATAGAATTCCAAAATTTAGGGGTACAATTTTGGAAATGGAATAGCCTGCATTGTTTCCCCTCCAGGAATTACTCAGCTCATCACCCAAGGATACTCAGGCCGAGTCTTTGATAGGAGGTTCATTTCAATTGATTAATAATTGAAAATCAATTTCAAAATCATTGTCTGGCACAGTACAATATGCAAAGGTCAAACCCAGTTAAATTAACCCCCGATAAACTGTCAACGTCGCTTTCCGCAAAAATTTCATCTTTAATAAATCTGCCCAATGCTGAAGGGATGGGAAAAACACGCCATCCGACATTGTTTTCCTTGTCTCAAACGGCCAATAATGTTTCCTTTGTAAGCGTCTTACACGCTTTTGAAACTTTGAAAGATATCGTTTGAGAATTAAATTCGCAAGAGGAAATGGAAATTACCTCTTTAGAGAGATGGAAACGTTTCAGCCTGTCCATTAGGTAGATCACAAGCAACAAAACTGGCTTCATTGAGTCGATTTCCTCAAGATTGACTTGACCATTTCCCTTGGTAGGAAAATTTATGCCGACGCGGATCACCTTCTTCCCTTCAGGCAGTTTCGTTTGGGGTTGACCCGCTTCATCAGACGGTTTCGGGCCAGAGAATTGATCAGAAACGTGAATATATTCCACGAGCTCCGGATACTTGTTGATCACAGCTTGAGTTCTCGAGTCCAGCACAGTCTGAGTACCTTCTCCGATTTCAGACAATACAACGTAACTACTTGGGAGACCGTATTTATCACCGGTACGTTTCTCGCCACCGTAAGTCGCCTAATTAAGTGGAAAGAAAATTTAATGTGACGAAAGCCGAACAAAATTGTACTGTGTTTACTCACCAGATCATTCATATCTTTAGCGACTTTTGTGGCGGTCTTTTTCTGTCCAGCGAACGCAACAAATGTATCCAATTCATCGGCATTCATTTGCACCTTGATTTCCACGGTGTCGTACGCCTTCTTGAACATCTGAGCAATAATGCTGACTAGATCTTGCCGCTAAATGTGATCAAATAAAAATCATCACAATGAACTTTCATTTCTCGAAAATTTTATGGCTACTGATTTCATCTAACATTTTCGGACGAGGAAGTTTGGCATAGCCAATCCTTTGAAATAGCTCTGAGCAACATTCCTTCGAAATAGCTCTACAGTCAATTAAATAACCTTGAGGAGCTTCAATTCCACGAGCATTCCTTCACAGCATGATCTCCCAGAACACCAAAGAGTGTAAACGTGCTCGCTTTCCTTTTCCAGGCCACACCCTTCGGACGGCAGGTCTTTTCGGCCATCATCGCCAACCAGCGCGAAATTTTCATCTAATATTTGCTTGTGGCAAGCAAACCAAGCCTGCGCTATCTTTGCATTTTTCGCCCGACCGATCATGAAATTCAGGATGTAAACGGCAAGGCCACTAAGGATCAAAATTTCCATAACGTAGCTGTCCCATTTGGTGTTGATAAACATGGGAACTCTAGCGATTTTAATTTCAGGAGCAGTTTTCCCGTGAGCACGAGATGGTTTATCGGCGTCGTAGCCTTCAAACTCTTCTTCATCTCTGAAATGTTCGAACTCGCCGTTCTCGTCCTCATCCTTCATGGAAAAAATAAATTGGTACTTAAACGGGTTTCAGTTGGTGGTAAACGATTCGGAACGAACTTCAATGCTGGTCTCGTCATCGTCGATATCGGACTTCCTGGTCACGGGAGCCGGGGTGGTCAATACGACATCCTCCTTCGTAGCTTCATCATCGAATTCCTCGAACTCTTCGAAATCCGCAAAATCATTGTCTTCAACATCTTCTCTGGAGAACCCAGTGCTTATTTTGCTCGCAACGAACGATAGGCAAAATAACGAAGTAAATAAAAACAGCGCACTTTTCATAATTATCACAAACTGCGACTGGAACACTGAACAATGTTATAAGAGCAACACATTCAAAACAACAATTTTGACCAGGACGCATCATTAGAAGAGCACACAATTCATACACGGATAAAATCCTTGACGCAACAGCCGAAAGAATTTTTTTCAACACCGAACATCCTATAACAGAAATGAGTGCAGATTCGACCCCTTAAATTTTCCGAGGATTAACTCGCCTTTAAGATAAACACGAAGCGAGCACCGAAACGTTTTTAATTCCCAGTCGAAGGAAGCAGCATGAATCACGAGTGAACCGCACTTTCGAAAGTATAACACCCGAAAGTTCACCCGTGATTGCACATGCACTAAAAGCGAAATACAAGGAATATAACGCAAGTTTCTCAAATTTTCAGTTTCCTTCCGGGTTTCTGCTCTCGTCGACCGGAGGCTCTCCGCGTACACGCCGAAGTTCCTCGATCAATTCAGGATGAGCGCTTGAAATCTGATTCGCAAGCTGTTGTCCACTGTAAAATCGAATAAAATCAAATTCTAGTGCACTTGATACTGTAGCACGTGGGACTTACACTCTTAATATGTTTGTGAAATCCTGAGTGAATTCATCCCCTGACTGTCCAGTTTCTCCACCTGACGTTCCAGGTCCAGCAGAATCAGCTCCATCTCCCGGAGGACGCACAGCGCTCACCAGATTACCAACAACAGAGGATAGCCTAAAACATTCACATATCTCAATGACGCTCCTAAAATTCGCGAGAAAGAATGGCTTCCCAACAGATAATTTTGATCGATGATTACACTCTTAATGCCATACAGGTAGATTATCATTTCAACGAAATACCTGGAGTTACATTCTGAACACACCAGCAATTGGTGGGCCAACAGGCCCACCAATTGCCTTACACAGGAGAAAGAAACAATACGACATCCACCTTCGTAGCTTCATCAAATTCCTCAAACTCTACGAAATCCGCAAAATCATTGTCCTCAACATTTTCTCTGGAGAATCCAGTACTTATTTGGCTCGCAGCAAACGATAGACAATCTAACGAAATGAATAAAAACAGCGCACATTGTAATACCTGTACTGTATTGTCAAACATAAAATTAATCAGCACCAAACCTTGTGGCGTCAATTCATAATCGTTCCGAATGAGGAAAGCAGGATAATAAAAATTCCGATCACGCAAAAAGACTCACATTTGCTGCATGTTAGGATCCTGCATGACACGGGACGCCATAGACATGAAATTGGGGTCGTTGAGAAATGAAATAGTATCCCCGCCAGGAGGTGCCGGCATAGGCGGTAAAATCGAAGAGAAAAGATCGGCACCCATTCGTCGCGCACGCTCTTCTTGGTCTATTTTCTCTGTCACGACCTTAATATTGTTGTGATACGTTTCATTATCCGGTTCAAGACTGGCTGCTTGGATGAAGCTTTCTCTCGCTTTCTGATTCTCAGAACGGTTCATGAGAGCAATACTATTTAGAGGAGGAAAAATCATACAAGAGATAGAAAAATCACGACGCTTCTGGGAACACTCACCCCTTACGACAATGAGCTTTGCTGTAATTGTAGTCTAACATGATTGCACGATCACAGTCTTGAAGAGCTCCGGCATTATCCCCACGCTTCAGATGAACGGCCGCACGATTTGAATAATAGACAGCATTGTTTCCATCCAGCTCAATTGCCCTAAGAATATCAAATCAGTTTACAAAACAAGGGTTCGCATATGAATAACAAACTGACTGTGAATAAGCATCCAAAGCTTCTTGCAGCTTCCCAATCTTCAGGAGGTTGTTGCCTTGAATCTTCAATTGTTCAGCTTGTTGCTTTTGTTCAGGAGTAGCTTCGACTGTCTGTTAGAATATATTTTTTACAATTTATACAAAATAATGCGAACACAGAATGAGCACCGCGGACTCACAGCACATAACTTCAAAGCGGATCTGAATGCAAAATCCAGGGGAACTGTTTTTTCCGACCCAGTGACCTTATAAACATTTCTGATACAATCTCGGGCGACGGCCAAGCTCTCCCTGGATTCCATGTTAAGATGACCACCTTGAATTTCTTCTTGGAGATATACAGCAATCGATGCAGCGATAGCAGTCTCTTCATCATTCGAAGCCATTTTCTCACACTTATAACTCAATTTAGAGTTCCTAGACGAACAAAAGAAGAATTGCCCGTCAAATCATTCGAAAAAGTTGGCTAAAATTTCAAGAAGTAACTCGGGGCGAAAAGAGAAAAAATGGTAAGTTCATTTAAAGCAACCTTCGTTGAGTTTCACACCAAGAAAAATAAATCTCCAGAGAAATCCTTCGCATTCACAGTCGATCTTTGGATTCGAAGAGTCGTGAATAGCTGTCACATGTCTCCTTCGGAATCACGCTTGGTACGAGTCCAAATAATTACACTACCCCCAGCATCGGCGGAAGCTAAGTATGCTTCGTCGTAGCTGAAACTAACTCCAACGACAGGCATGGAGTGACCTTGCAGGGAATTGAAAGGATGCTTTCCGGAGTCTTCAACGTCGAAAAAGTAAACGCTGCCATCCTCACTGCCAGTCACTGAAAGATTGATCAACAAAAGCTGCACATTATTTGCACTTATTCAAATAATTTTTCGTTTCATCAATTGGCAGTGAATTTACTTCCGGAAAAATGTATTAAAAGTGGAACTTGACCATCAATTCTGAGAACTGTACCACACATTAAATTACGAACAAATGAGTCCTTGCTGAACACGAGAGGCGGATACGTACCCAACGGAACGCCTCTTCTGAACGACATGAGCGGGCTGAAAGTGGATTTTACAGCGAATGTCCTGTGCGCCAACGGAAAAGAACAGCGTAACATCAAAGTGCCCTCATTACTGCATACTCTGTAATGAAGATTGAAGTCAAAATTCACGCGCATGGCTTCGACAATAAAAATAGCACCTATAAACGAAAAGTTGATCGCAGCCGCAATTAACAAGAAGAGTCGGATCGCACGCCTCGCGACTTAGCCATGTCCTGCACTGCAATCCTGTCACAGGAAAGCCAGAGCGAACTATGGTTCTCCTCTTCCTTGCGAGCTGTCCAGTCATCGGGTTGAAAATAAAAGCTGTTATACCACCCTAAAAGTTGAAAAATTATCATTCTGAAATCCCCAATTCATTATAAAAATTAATACCATGTCATCCGCAGCCCATAACAATCCCCCATTTGGATGAAATGCGATCGAGAGAACGGAGTGACCCAGGTTGCAGATCAGTTGACTCGGGATTATGCCAGTGGAAACGTTGGTAGTTCTCACGGTGCCCTTGTTGTTCCCAACCTGATGAAATGCGCGATAAAATTGCATAAACTTGCATTTCGTTACGTCAGCTGACAGTTTGATATAGCTTCAGCTAATAAATATCAGCACACATGCTCATTTAGGCTGTTCTTCTTTCACTCTATGTCATCCCGTCCCTTCCGTCAACTTTCTTCTCAAGGACGTCGGAAAAAAAGAATTAATTTTTAACGTAAAAATGCAGAATTCCTCTCACAGATGGAAGAGGGGAAAAAGACCGCCAAAATTTTGACAAGCTCGGCTCATATTTAACTGCCATGAACGAAGAATCAATCAACTGTTATACAGCAACCGTTGCTCACAATGACGTAGTTGTTGTTTGTCGGTGCAAATGTACAAGAATGAAGTTCCTCACGATCCCCGTACTGGATGACTCGAAGAGGTTTGCCAGTATTTGCGTCCCAGAGAATCATACTTCCATCTAGCGACGTTGAAACGAGCCAGTCGTTACTCAGAGACCACTCACAACCTGTTGTTGAACCAAAGACATTTTTATGTGGTTATCACAGAATCAATCGGATATTGTATCACATGTACGAAGGCGTCCAAAAGTTCTTGGACTCGCTGATTAAACCAAAAGACACTCCAGAGTCTAGTCTCTAAAACGAAGATGAAGAAAATTGCTCTCCATCTTACGGCTTCCTGAATTTTCTGCCAGTAGGCTCAAAACTGAAAACTAGATTCGAAGAAAAAGTTTGATAGAGCGGAAATCGTTTGAGCTATGAAGCTACGGCGCACGTTGGATCACCAATCGGTCAAAAAGGTAGTCAGGTAGTCGTTAACCGTGGATAAGCATGATTCATTGTTTCAAGCTTATGGAGGAAAATCGTGATTAAAATTAGGGAAATTTTTGAGAATAGCACAGACTTTTAATTCTCAAGTCCGAAAACTCAGGAAAACCTCTCATACACATTACACAATTTCAAGAAACTTACACGTGACGCCCTTTCTGTGCCCACGAAGGACTTCCAGAACACACGGTTCAGGCTCTATCTGACAGATGGATATTGTTCCATCCATAGAGGCACAGGCCACCTTCGTTTTATCATCGTGTGCGAACGTCACCACGTGGACTGCCTTTGAGTGCTTTCGCGTCGCGTTTTCAATTCAATAACCAGCATACTTCAATACTTAGTCAGAAACTTACCTGATCAAAAATATGATGAACACCAGCAAACGCATAATTCTCCGAAATAGACGTATCACCAACGAGGGCACGCGACGCTGAAGCTTCTTTCGTAGGGATCACTGCAGTACGATGACTAGAGGAATCTTTTAGACCCCCCTGCAGTACAGATGTAGATTAAATATCGAAACAGTTACGAAAATCTCATAAGTTTCAAATCAACGATGGCAGAAAATCTCACCACATAAGACACATACGCTCTCGTCCCACTGATGTTCGAAATCCGGCTCAAGCTTCTTCCTCTCTCGCTTCCTGCTTCGCTAAGTAAATTATGCTCGAACTTCATCTGCAGTAGCTGACGACGAATTTGTAGGTATTCAACGCGAACAGTCTCATCACGCTAGAGAGCATGTGCTTCCGTTGAAAAGCTTTTTTCCGAAAGGGACGAAGGGTTCAGTTGAACTCACATTTCTTTTGGCATTTTCTCGAAGTAATTGACTCCTCCTCCTTATGTATAAAGTTCCTGCGGGAGAAAAACAAAAATTCACTCAGGCTAACATCTAGGCACTGTATTAAACAAACATCACCCACTGAATCCTGCTTTGTCCGGCCGCCGCACATTGCATCGGGCATCCAATGCGAGAATTTGCTGCCACACAGCTACAGCCATCCGTAATTACCGGACGATCGGGTGCTTAAAGTTTCACAGTACCCAACAATCTAGTACATATCATCGCGGGTTTAAGACATAGGACGGATCCCTTCCGACCAAACCTTGAACGAGATACAATAATTGCATGATCAACGTAACGCACAACTCATCTTTCTCATCGTCTAATCCTCTGTTACTGATGGCAGAGGCATAGAAAAAGAAAAGCTCCTGCTAACAGAAATAACCCGCGATCTATTCTAGTAGTCCACCGAACATTTCATCCCAAAAATAAATTTTTATTGTTGGGTATAAAGCTCACCACAAACGTGACGCGACTTTATGGTACAACTTCCACTCAACACAGCACCATTCAACACTACCTCTTTCACACCACCCCTAGGAGCACCAGCCTCTCATTGAGTGACTTCAACTGTAATGCTTTAGCAGTGTAAAATGTAAACAGAGACTCCAAGGGACAAATAACATAGTGCACATATAAAACACCTTTTTTAAATAACTAAAAATATATGGTACTTTCCTGTTATCTCTGTACCTCATTCCTAGACCACACTACCATCAAGATATCGAAATAAAGTTCAGTATCACGGTCAACCACCGAAGAATTGTCACAACCCATGTCAAACACGCGCTCAAACATCTGTTCAATCAACACTTACGAATAACGTTCACTCGACGCCAGCGTAATCTCTTTAAGGATGGCACATCAATCCAACACGAAACCTTGAAAACCTGTCATCGAGTTCACATGGACCAATGGGGAATCATGACGCGACGTTATGGTACAACTTCCACTCAATGCAGCTGGTAAGTCGCGATGGAGAAGGTGCGGTGGGGATCCTCGCGGTCGAAGAGTAACTCACTGAAGTTGACATTACGAAATCACCACAGTTTACATTTGACTCTGAGGTTCCCTGTTTATTGTATCACGTGATATAAAACACCTTTCTTAAATAACTAAAAATATATGGTACTTTCCTGTTATCTCTGTACCTCATTCCTAGACCACACTACCATCCAGACAAATCTTAGGACAAGTTCATAATCACAATGACCTACCAGAAACTGTGAATTTTATTTTTCTGCAATCTGCTGAAACTGATGTTGGGTGGTGGTTAGGTAAAGCTAGATTAGGTCAGGTTATGTTAATTAAAAGATAATTGTAACTAACACAACATAACCTGACCTAACCTAACTTTACCCAACCACCTCCCAAAATCAGATAAAAATAATTACAGTATTTCCTGGTCATGTTTGGAAGTCACTTGCACAAATCAGGTCATCACTACCTTATGGAAACTTACACAAATGGTGAAAACCGTTGGTGATTTGTGAAGAGTATTTTATTGTTCTTATTTTGTAATTCTTACGACGTTCAAGTACATAACTTATCATACGATAGAAGCTACACCATTCTTCAACATGTAATTTCTATCTGCAAGCATACGCAGTTCATGAAGTCACTCATTCGTGGTGCTGAGGGAGGGAGTGGAAGGAACAGCCCTTTACAGGGGCAGTGTGGAAGTGAGTTGCATTGAGTTTGAAAGTGTATGGTAACATCTGGTCACCCACCACAAAACCATGAATACTTAATGCTTGTCTACTAACGCTATGATTTCCTCGATTAAAAAATAAATTAGGAATTTTTCTCTATGTATTGAAACGCGCTATCGGGGGAAACAAACCAATAAGAATTTTCTTTAAATATAAATCTTGAAATAAGACCCATTGAGGACGCCGGAAATATTATATGCAGATGTAGATGACTAATGGTATGAAACGGCGGCCAATGGAATCCCATTCTCAATTCAGAATCTCCAAGATCAGCCAAGTTTGAGCACTCGCGCAAAACGGCGATTCCAAGATCCTTCATCTCATTAATGATGTCCTTTTGATCTCGTTCAATGCTTTTGACATTCTTGAGATGCTCAATCGGAGCAACGAGAAGATGATGTTCAGCAGCGGGGCGTATGTCCTTGAATACAATGTATTTATCCGTGCGACGTAAGACATCAGCTTTTTCCTCATGGTCGCATATCTTACAAAACACACAGGTAGGGTCGCGTAAGGACATATCTCGTAACTTATGAGACGTAATCACCGAGTTTAAAGCTGAATAAATTATGCGGTTCCAACAACAGAAATATGTCTGTAAGGATAGGTGAACAATCATACGAATGGATCAAAGAAAATGTACGAATCCGGTACCCATTCTCATCTCAGTACAACTTCGGTTAAACGTAGCTACCGGCAACTCACAACGATGGTCCCGACAATTACTTGAGCATCGTAACCGAAAAAGTCGCCGGTGTTTCCTGGATGACAACTGACATGGTTAAGCTAAAGACGTTGACATATATAGGAACACAGCACCAAGCGTTTCGCGGGAACCCGAAGCACTCGAAATCTGGAACAGCACCTTTTCCATGGAAACTGGGATTACTATAACTCGCATTCGAGTGCTGCAGCCGTAACTTTTTCAAGCGTCTCACATGGATATCAATGAATGGCCTAATTTAAAATGCTGAAAGCCTTGATGGAATGTCTCGCACAAACACGATCATTCGACCCTTCGAATGATCCCAGACGCTCAGCATAAAATCCCTCGAACACACAAGAGTAAGATTTCGGCACTAAGTGTCAGACCCTCCACAAAAAAATACTGTATGCAGTCTAATCTCCTTCCAGGACAACACACACCTACCCAACACTTGTAGGTAATCATCTTGTGAAGTGTGAAAGGTATTGTCAACCACACAAGGTTAAAATCGGAGGGTGACCAGACGTTCTGGTACACTTTCCAACTCCATGCCACTGACTTCCACACTGCCTTCCTAGAGGGATGTTTGCTTCCACTCCATCCCTCAATGCCAGGAATGAGTGACTTTATGAATTGCACATGCTTGCAGTTAGGAATTACATGTTGAAGAATGGTGTAGGAAGATAACATACAGTACTATTCAATACATGAACTTGCAGCATATGTATTGTTTTATTCTCGTATTTTATGAGTAGTATTAGTTGAGGCCAAAAATGGTTAACACATTCAAAGGTATTCCATCACTACCACTGATTTGTGCAAATAACTTCCAAACATGGCCAGAAAAGAATTATTTTTTCTGAGAATTAATTCCTGCTGAAACTGATTTTGGGAGGCAGTTAGGTAAAGTTAGTGTTATGTTAGTTACAAATATCTTTTAATTAACATAACCTGACCTAACCTAACTTTACCTAACTGCCTCCCAATAGTCCCAAATATAAAATATATTTTAATTAACATAACATGACCTAACCTAACTTTACCTAACCAACTCCCAAATATCAAATATCTTTCAATTAACATAACCTGACCTGACCTAACTTTACCTAACTGCCTCCTAAAATCAGTTTCAGCAGAATGCAGAAAAATAAAATTCACAGTTTCTGGTAGGTCATTATGATTATGCCCTAAAGATTTGTCTGGATGGTAGTGCAGTCTAGGAATGAGGTACAGAGATAACAGGAAAGTGCCATATATTTTAGTTATATAAAAAAGGTGTTTTTATGTTTGCACTATGTTATTTGTCCCATGGAGTCTCCATTTACATTTTACACCACCAAAGCATTGCAGTTGCAGTCACTCAATGAGAGGATGGTGCTCCTAGGGGTGGCATGGAAGAGGTAGTGTTGAATGGAGCAGCTTTGAGTGGAAGTTGTACCATAATGTTGGGTCACCCAAATCAGAGATGCTTTTTCTCTTGCCACCGCTCATCATCTGCTTTGTCTAGATCCTCAGTACACGTCCAATTCCGGTGGGCAGTCTGCACAGCTATAAATGTCGTTAGAAAGACAGATAGTGTTTCCCCAGTTCGGGCAGGCCTTGCGCAAGGCTGATAGGTTTTCAAGCATCAGCTTTACATCAGAAGCACCATCTTCGAGCCGACCGTCACCACTCGTCTGGCCCGCTATAGGCGTCTAACCAGAGTAAATTGTGATGCGTCGTATGATATACTGTACTGTACATCGCAGTAGATTGTATAGAACCATATAGAATACAATAGAGTATTGTATAGATTTTTGAAATGTTGCCACAATCATTTTCAAAAATAATTTACTCAATGAAGAAAATACAGTGTCACTTCATTCCTGAATACTCCATGACCTTGGCTAATCATAAATAACTCATCCATAATATAAATGCCTGCTGTGAGTAGCCTGCCTGATACAGTATAATTATCCCTGTCGAAAAACTCTTTTACTTAAAAATTCTCATCCAGTTAAAATTTCCCCAGCAGATAAGAAGGAAAAATATTTTATTTCTGAAGTAAAGTGCATCTGAATAAGTCGGAGCATGACGAGATGGAACCATAGTGCCATTTCTATGCTGATGATTTCCGATGAATATCTTTCTCAACAATTAATTACTGTCCTTTCCGCAGTCTTATACAGTGACAGTCAGAAAATAAAGTTTTATGCATAATATGAGGTAAAATGTATAATTTTTCCAGAAATTACTTATCAGATTGATTTGAGAAGTGTGGACGAGCTGTGCATATAGATGATTAATAATAGACTGTATATTTTCCCATCATCTTGGCAATAAATTTAAAAATTGTCCATGCATTTTTAATAAACCAATATATACCCTCGAAATCAGTTAGGATTTGGGGAAAGTTCGTTTTTATCTTTTCTGGTGCATGATAACATGGCATATAGTATTGTAACTGTTTGAAATTCGTTTTTATAATAGAATTTTCACGCATTTGTTTACTGCTAGTATCGAACTTGTTTGGATATTTCGCGGTTTATTCTTACAGATTTTGAAAGGTCAGCAATATATAAAGCACTGCTGAACAAAGTGCTGCTGAAAGTTGATAAAATAATGGGAAACAATAATAATATGAAGGTTCATTTTCTTTCCGCATTCCACAACGATTCTCAACACGTTTCCTTGGCGAAAATGGTAAAAATTCTCCGCATCCATTGATACAGCCGTCAAAATTGAAAGCAAATGCGCGTCGGTTCTGGAAATACTGTACTGTATAGTGTCAATAATTATTCCCACGTATTTGCCGATAGTTGAAATCCTTGCCTGATGGCACGGGCTTTCGAAGCAGCCACCGCCGGGCTTTAGGATAATGACTAACCCGACAGTTCTATATATGATCAGTTTGAGTGTCCGTGAGCATAATTATGCTAGAATTGCATCCGGAGAATCGTTCGTGCGTGACGGGCGCATATACTGTACTTGATCCTATAGGCAATAAAGGTTTGGATCCACAGCTCAAAACTGTAGTCCACAAATAATGCGGTTGAGAAGCAACCTTGGACACACCCTGTTCTAGGTGTCAGGCCATTTCGGAGCATCCGACCGTTTTCGAGCCATAAAATACCACTGCAGTAGTTGCATGTCAGTCAATGTTCAATGGCAAGGGTTATTTCCCTCGTTTCCATAAAAAAAAAGAATAACGTCAAATTTCGTGGAATTACAGCACACGAAAAAAATTATTTCTTGTTGAACAAAGCTTTTAAGTGCATTATTGTAATGAAAATAATTTATTTTTATCATGAGGTCACAAAGACCGACACATAAGGCGTCAAACGAACTTTCGGTTTAAAAAATAATGATTGCCAGAAGATTTCGATAAAATTGTACACAACAACATGTATAGAATATGTCGCCCGAAGCATGATTCTAACTCGAATTTTTAAAACCTGAATCATGAAAAATTAAAATTCGAAGACAAAAAGGGCAATGGCTTATGATGTAGAATCAAAAGCCTTTGTCAATTACATGTCTGCGATTGATGCTCAATATGGGACGAAATTTCGTAATCCGGAGCTACAAGAATAATTAGCTAGAGTTAATATGATGTCATAACCGTAAGCAGTGCTTTTTCGAGTGGGTGCATGGATCGCAGTCCGGAAAATCACCAAGAATCATAAGTGAAAATAATTTCAGAAAAATTACGTAAGGAACTAAATTACCAGACAAATTATTGGGATGAAATGGTTTAATCGTGCGTTTTTGTATCCATGGACGTTTCATTGCGCAATAAGGGCTATTCAGCACAAAATAAATGGCTCATTCATTGATGCTTGTTGAGGTGAAAATTCCGAGAATTTCCTCGTGCTTCCAATGTCGCAATTCACTTAATATGAGGCTGTCAGGCGAGCTTTTCAGGGATCGTCCGGTTTTCTTCGCTCAAAATGAAACGAACAACAAGAAATGCGGAAGTTGTACTGTATGTTGGTTTCCAACCGTGACTTCCGTTTTTTGTTCCCGTAACGTGCGACGACACGCAATTTTTGGGTGTGAAATGTATCAAATTATAAAATTTGCTTCTTCTTTCCTCATATCCATTACATAATTTCGAAAATATTGTTTCATTGACGATAGTCAGAAAATTTAAAAAGAAATTTGGAAAATGGCATCGGGCGACGTTCTTTCGATAATCTATTCGCGCCGTGATTATTGTTTCTCCAGCGATCTGAAATATAAATTCAAATTGCCGAAAAATCTGAAAAAATTATTACGCTCTCTAATTTCTGCAGCTGCACAGCCGAGAACAGCTTATACAAATTTATGAGTTCTTTTATGTCTCGTTCAAGTCGATTGAACAATACTGTAATCGATTTTTCAGATCGCACAAATTGAAAAAGCGCCATTTATGGTAATCAACTGCATCTCAAAAAGTCGAAGGCTACTCACGCGAGCATTAATATATTATGAAATTGTATTTTAAGTCCATGATGGGACCAATTAAAAATTGAACTCTGTGACCCCATTTTATATAATGTCATACGGAATTTGGCTAAAATAATCCCTTAAAGAGTCTGTGGGAGTACGGCAAACCTACTTACTCACTTTTCCTGTGGCATATTGTTGAAACAAAAATCAAATATTTTCACACAGGTCCGTCACGTATTTTTCCGGATTCGTGCTCATTGTTTTCTTTCTTTCTTCTTTTCAAAAGCAAAATATTTCTGGCAAATATTTCCTGCTCCAAGTGAGCCGTCAGTTGCCGCTCAGTTCTTCGAAATGAATGCACACGCGTTTCTCCATCGTGTCTCTTCAACATATATATTTGTACGGTGAGTCCCCGAGATGCGTGCTTAATTGGTGTTGGGACCTTGTCCCTATGTCGAAACGTCCGCATATCGGATCTCGTTTTCCCGCATAGGCTGCAACGTCAACTCATTTAATTGGTTCTCCTTTTCATCAAAAATTATAAATAAATCCCCAAAAATCTAATAAAATGAGTTCCTCAACTAAAAGATGCAGAATATAACTGTGAAATTTTGTCCAGTTGTTGGGTCTGATTTTTGAAGTCTTACTGTGCCCAGATGATGGAGAAAACTAAAGAAAAAAATCACAATTTCCCTTTTTTGATCATTAATTTGAGTGAATTTTTAGTAACATTAATTTCGACCACTATGAAGATGACTATTAATCAATTTGTTCGAGAGTTATTGAAATTTTGGAAAAGAAAAATTCGAAAGTTTTCCAGAAATGTTGTAAGTGTCCGTATGTCGAAATTTTGTCGAGATGTAGGGTAAGATTTTTCAACATTTAAAGTGTCCCCAAGTCGAATTTTACACTTGTCGGGGTGACCGTATCGCGGGGTTTCACTTTTGTACAGGTGTTACGTAAGTGTGCGAAAAATGGTGGTTTTTCTTTCAAATGCCAGCTTTAAATAATCTCCGTTCTCGTGAACTACAAAAAATGTATTTAAAGATAACTAATGGAAACTTGAAGGATTAATTAATGATTAAATGTACTTATATCTAGTTCGTCGCGTTTCATTTTTTCACGAAAAATTGAACTATTTTTTCAAGCTTAGCTGTTCTTGCAATCAATAATTAATGAAAAGCTTATACAGTATAATCCCTAATCTCCTTTGTTGAAAACTGTGAGTACGGATGACCGGCCCAGTTAAAGCCAAACTTTTTAAACTTGACATCACATTTTATAGTTCCGGTAAAATTGGGCGACGTATCCTTGAATGGCATAATTGGACATGCTTTGGGTCCATTATTCCATTATAGCATTATATCTCTCCATATAATATTACTTTCTTTGTTTCTGGTCGTAAAGTAAAACTTTAAAATTTGGAAATGAAGTGCGTAATCCAGGTTTAACGGGGACTTCGAGTCATTGTAAAATGGTTTGTGACACATGAAATGATGTGCATCCGTGTTCATTTACCACGTCAAATTAGTGTTGAATTAAACAAGCATGTGCATATGAATCATTGGTGTATTTTTTCAGCAAACCCGTAACAGAGACCGCATCTTTGTTGAACTTTCGTTGGACACATGTGTACGTATATGTGTCCTAGAGTTCGGCAGTGATTTGACTTTGATACAAGCAACAACAAAAAAGATCACATAAAACCTTTTTGGGAAACGAAATTTAAATACTGAATTAAAAGTAACAGTCTGAACCATGTAATTCAGTATACTGAATTTTTAAAGTTTATTATACTGCGTCCATGCTTTTCAATACAGTTTACTTGTAAAACAAACTTTTCGCATCCCAATTTTTTAGGGTGAAGAATATGACATAAAAAAGTTATTTCACCATAAAAATGTTTTGGCTTGAAATTTTGTAAGTTTTGGGCTACAATTTTGGCATTTTCTAAAATTCGAGGAAAATAAGAAAGGGCATAGTTTAACCTATTCTTGTCTTTGAAATTTTAGAATTTCAGAAAGTCAAGATCACGAAATTGGCGGGATTAATATAATTTTGTACGTCAATGTTAGGTTTCCAATTTTGTACTGCTGAAAACTTTCTAAAACGCACGATTTTTACGATGCACAGTGGGTTTATGGTATTATTATGGTATTTCTGTGATAGCCTGGAGGATATTGAATATTTTTATGCGTCCATCAAGATAACTCATGGTTTACATTACCAAAAGGTTGCACATCAAAATGCATTCAAGAATGTACTATTTTCGTTATGTGGGGAAATATGTACGATAGGTTTTTGTCATGGACACTTGGCGCAATGTCTGACTAAAATAAAAAGTATTTTTTTACTTTAATTTATTTTTATATTTAAGCAGCATTTTTCTGAGATAATACTGAAAACAGAAGGTCATTGCAGACGAGTAGCTGTTCACATGTCAGTTCTGTCAGGAGTCCTTCTACATTTGGCAAATATTTTCGTGGAGAAAACAGGAGAAAATTGTTATTTCCAAAATAAACCGGTTTCGTTGGTGGCTGTCTGGCTATATATGCACTCGGAAGCTGTCAAAGTACGTGCCGAACTTTCGGAATGAACACTGCGATGGCAAATTTTCAAATCTCTCCCGAACCAACCCCACTCTGCACATTTAAAAAGAAAATCCACCGGCAGGCTGCTTTCAATCGGCGCGGATAAGTCGCTCGGAAATCACCGCGCGTTGCTTCAGACCTTGCAACTCCATTAATCCTTCTCTCGAAAATAAATCCGAGTTCGTTCTTTGTGCATCATAGCGTTTTCCCCATTTTAGTGTACCTTCGAAACGTGTCAAATTTATTATTTGTACCATGTGGACACATGTCATCAACGTCTTCGTCGTCGTGAGATTTCGCAGTCTTTTTATCATTTTTTAAAAATTTTATTTGACTGGTGGTAAGAATGGAGTTCAAAACCTCATTTGATCTGCCAAGGTTGAGGCGAACAAGTATCGTAAGTTGATTCGACTTTGACCCAGAAATATGAACCAGCATCGGCGCAATTTATTATTTTTTTAATGCTTCAAGAACTCAAGCTAATATTTTTCGGAAAATGTTTTCCTTTTTTTTAGTTCCCACCAAGTCCTGATCAGACGAAAGCCAGCTTTTTTTTTTTAGATTCAGGAAGACCTTCGCCATGCTCAGGAGCTTTCTTCCTCGATTTGCAGAAAAAACTCACTTTTGAATCATTTCTCCATGTGTTACGAAAATGAAAAGTTTTTCTCGTGATAACATGTGAAAATCTCATGAGCGTGTCGCAAAATTCATCCACCTGGAAAAAGTCTCAGGATTGCCTCAGAGCTTGGTTTTCTATCCCTTGCAGCTCAGCATGATTTTCTGACAGTTCATTTTTTTTCAAAAGTGTGTCGTCAATAACATTGAAAAATAATAATTTAGCAATCAGCCCGGAAAGACGGCCCAGCAATATTTTTGTTCAGAAAAACCATTAGGAAATCCCCCCACTAAAAATAAAATCTCATCACCCATATATTGTCTTAAGTTTATAAGCAAGTATATAGGCTGTCCAAAAAGGGAGCTTTACATGAATGAAGTACTGTATATATACTGTAAAATATTTACCTGAGTTTTACGTATCTTCTAGTAGGACACCCACCATACTTGATTTTTTTTTGCATGGAATTTGCCCTATCCCCGCATAGGACACAAACCCCAGTTTTCGATTGATGAAAAATCAATATACTGTACTTCACCAAATAATACTGTGATGCATTCTAACGAAATAATATCGTAATTGAATAAAATAAAATAAAGAATAATAGTGACAAGGAATGGTGACAGGATTTCCTGTTCATAAATCTCACCGAATAAACAGAGAGAGACTCACGTATGACTGGCACCAATGGTTTCATGATTTTATTTTATTTTTTATGCTGACCCATATAACACAGGTACCCCGATTCCCTGCCTTGATTTTCCAGAAGAAAGGTCCTGGTGGTACTTGGATAAATACTGATAATTTGATCTCGAAACAAGCTGTCTGGCCTTCATTGTTGCAAGCCAAACGTGAGACTGACTCTTAATTTCATCTGCGCGTGATGAAAGATGAAATTCGTGTGCACGCCCAATATCGGAGTATCTATCCAACCTGCTTTGAGGTAATAATCGTCCGAGGATTCCTCACTTCGATCCTCACCTGCACCGGGTGTACAAGTGCTGAACTTGCTTTACAGCAGTACATATACAGTGAGACCTTGAGATGCGGACGTAATTGGTGCATCAAGAGTGTCCCTAAGTCAAATCGTCCCTAAGTTGAGTCTCATTTTCCCTTAGACTTACATTATATAATTTTTAATTGGTGTTTTATTTACAAAATACTCACCATAATTCCATGAAAATGAAAATTGTCTACCAATTTTAAACTGATTCAATCAATATATTTCAATGCAATATGGACATTTGGGAAATTGAATACTGATACCTCTGTACAGTACATAGAAATGCTGGCATTCTCTGTAAAAATAACATTCACGTGAAAAAGAGAGAAGGAAGTCCCTCTATGGTGGAGGTAATTTTTTTAAATTAGCTAAATGGATGGTAAATTGGTGAGAGAAATGCCCAAGAACTTTTCTTAAATCAATTTTAGGGTTAAAAATATCTGTTTCTTGTAATTTGGCCTGAAGTTTATTTGCAATTTTATCACATGTCCTAATGTCGAGTCAGTGTCCTCATGATGGGCCTTTTTATTAATTTTTATGGGAGAATGAGTGTCCCTATGTCGAATTGTCTGCAGATCTATAGGTGGCTGCATGTGGGGGTCTCACTATACATAAAGTCGGTAGATTCGATCAATTGTTTTAAATGACAGGGGGAATTTGTGTGCATCAAGTGTTTTCCTTTTTGACTTTAGCATGAAAACTCCACGTGTGCGAACTCTGTTCCTATGCATTATCAGCACACAGCAAACCGAACTCGTTCCCAGCATCAGTGAATACTGCTGAAATAGATGAACATATGGGAGAGATCCGTTTTGAAAAATCTATATAGGACTCACTTTTTTTTGGGAGTTGATGTGTTTCCCGCTCTCTGACATCGAAAGCATATTTTTAGGTGATTAAAGCTTATTATATTATGGGCGTCAGCACGTGCGCAGTGACAAAGCTTGTATAGGGAAAAGCGCATATACGTGGTTTTTTTCGATTTTATTTCCTCCGTACCCGATTTTTCAAGTTACATGGGCTTTAAAAAAGTTTTAAAGGTGTGGCATTGGGACTGATTGCCCGCGCGAATATAGGTTCCGATTTTGCGAAATTTATGTTCCTTTTCTGTGTGGGTCAAAGCTAGTGCTTCAAATTTCTGTTCAAGGAAAGTGTGCCGAGATTTTTTATTCATTTAGTTGCGCAATATCAGTATAGCCTTGTTCCTTAAAAAGAGAGAACACGATGGAAATCAGCTTGATATGCGTACATTCTGATTCAACCTAAACAAGCAAGTGCTTGAAAGATTAATTGAAGCTAGAAAAATCGTATCGCATTGGAGTACAGCATTTTAACTATATAGTAAAGATCAGCCATTTTTTCAACATTCGATTGATAAAAGAGCAGAACATCAATAAATACGATGAAAATGGAATGAAAAGCATTAAAACATTATCATTAGAGTCTGCGAGATGAACAGCTCTGGAAAGCTCATCTATCCGTCGAATTTCACTGATTCAGAAATCAGATGGAAGGTCCTTTATATGGAGATTTACCTCAACGATTTTGATCTTATTCAGTGAGCATTTTATGAACCATTCAATATTTCCGAAGTTTCGCTTCATTATCAGGGACAATTTATTTTCTTGTTGCTCGCGATTTTATTTTCTCCCCTTCTTATTTGGTGAAACTTGTTTTTTTCAGGCTTTTAATACCTAGAGAAACCCGGTGGGAATGGAAGCGAAGAAAACCTTGTCGCCGGTTGACTATGCCGTTTTTGCACTTTCTTTGATAATTGCCTTGGGGATCGGCGTGTGGGGGGCAGTGACTGGTACGAAAATGTCTGCGGAGGACAGTTTAGCGTCTGCTAAAGGTGTCAAATTGGTGCCGATCACGTTGTCGTTATTGGCAACTTATTTATCGGCCGTCACGCTCGTCGGTGAGTCATGAAAACGGTCTGTTTCGGGTGTTGCTTTTGAGGTAATACCCTTAATCTGATGGGGAAATGCCGGATGTTTTTGTTAGCAGTACTGTATATTAAAAGCTGTATGAACGATTCAACCGATTTTCCACAAAAATTATTTGAATAATAACGGTGATGTTGATTCGTAGTTTATATCGGTCAATTTTTTCCAGGGTGATCGTGTGTTACAATGAGCATATGTTCGACGCAGAACTGTGAAAACATTAATGATGATATTATTATTGGTACGCCTTTTTGTACAGTGTATTACAGTACATATTTGCACTTGAATACTTGCCGATAATGACATTTTTTCGTGCTCTTTTTTCTCCACGCCGTTATGTGTGGATCATTATTTTTCTCGAGCTGTTTTATTTTAATACTTTTTTTTTATCCACGTGATCTTTCATTAAATATTTCCACACATGCAAGTCTTGAGTACCACATATACCACCAATCAAGTAAATTTAGGCATTGCGAATATAGAGGAAAAACAGCTGGGGGTTTTTTTTCTTTCTCGATTCGGAATTTATGCGTTTTGGGGTCTTCTCTTTCTCGTGTACTCTCTCCTCGTCCTTGTAAACTTCACTTTTAGCTGACGATATTTACCTAGGAAAACCTTACACATACTGCACATGATTTCACGACGATTAAAGTTTACAACATGTTTCGAGCAGTTCGCTTGCACACAAGTAAAGTACAGTAATTACACGAATTTTCTCGTGATTTTTTCCGAAGCCACTATCTTTTTTATATGATGTTCCAAGTGTACGCCATAAAAACTCACGCATTTGCACATTCATCAGAAATTGCCTTCTTTTCTGTCGAGCTTTTCTCCTTCGTTTTTTTTGCAAAAAGCTTGAATTTAGCGAAAGTTTTTTCCTGTTGCGAACCTGCCTGGTAATAATTTGTCTGTCACGATTTTCAAATGAAAGGAAGTACCATAAATTGAACACCTCCTTGAATTTCTCATTCATCGCATTTCTTCTGTCACTTCCTCTCCTCTAAATAACTTACCGAACTTCACCGAGCTTTTCAAAGAGCGATTCTGTTATTTCTTATGAACACTTTCCATTTTTTCTGTAATACTTCTTCGAGTGTCTTCATCAATTCTTCATTAAAAACACACTTGATGTCTCTCAGTGTCAACTCTGACGCTGTGAAATTCAAGGTTATTTTGCGGAATGCTTTTCAGACTAGGCTGTTTAATTGCGGGTTTTCATTTACAATACTGTATTTCCTTAAAACACTTCATGGCTGTCATTTTCCATCATGAAGCTGTATGACCTTGAATTGCTTGCGAATTTAAGGAACCTTGACTTGAAAAAAATATCATAGTTGATTTCATCGATGAAATAATCGTCTTTTAATTTATAAACAGTAATAAACATGAACGAAGAATTATTGTATTTGTCGTTCAATATTTTTCCAGACAATTTGGGAACTGAACTGTAGCTTCCATAGATCCATGAAAAAAAAAGCTACCGATTGTTCATCAATTCCATCTTCAACTGTATCTTTTTTTCACAATTTAAAACATATTCTGAACTGTTTTAGCACATTCGTGCAGCCCTCTTGGCCGATGAATTCAAGCATTTTACAATTGCCAATTCCACTTTTTTCCGCTTGAAATCTTAACTCTTGTAACTTAAAAAAAAACTATTTTTAACCACTGATGATTCTGAGGAATCCCTGAAGAATTTTTCTATTGATTCTTTGATGCATTTGGTTGCACAGAGAAATCGCAGGAAATTCAGGAAGGTAATCAAATATAAAGTCACGTATGTATGAAAGGGGTACTGATTGATGCACTGGAGGTCAATTAATTGTTTCCCAATTATCCACACGAATGCAATATTGCGCGTGGATATATATTTTTAAAAATTTAATAAATACAGGAAACAATTGAGCCATTTCGTAGGTAATCTGATCCACATCAGCTAAAATCTGAACTGCTCTATCTTGTATATAATTTTGCATGCAAAACTGCGTCAAGAAATGAGAATAAGTTGAACTGCACGCACGAATCGGACGTCACTTCTTGTGTTCCAGGAAATTATATTCTGAATTATTGTATTGAATTCAGATTTTTTGAATTATACTTCACTAATAAAGTTGAATCATGCAGTAAATAACCCGGGTATTGCAGTAAATTTTCTGCCGGGGTAAACCTTGACACAGACTTTAAATTTTGGCAAGCTTAAAGAAAATATTGATGCTGTATACTCCTATATTCTTGGAGATGAATCAGGATATTATAGCTGTAAAGAAATGCTTTCCTGATGATGGTGCATATATACAAACTCTTTCGAACAACTTTCTCTGCACTTCTGGAACTACTCTGTGTGCCCGTCATAATGTAAGCATGTAATAAAATAGTCGGGCCAGCCACCCGCCATTAAACCCATTTTCGTATCTTTGGGGCACATCTGAAGCAGTGTCTCCTTCGTCTCGGGACCTCCGTGTGTTTGAAGGACTGAGTCGGATGGAACATGGAAGGTTGAGAGAAATCATTTGATCCTTCTGAAAAGGGGCTTTGGTAGTCACGATCACAGCCTTCTTTTTCGGGGCGTGGGAATGGCCTTTCACAGGTGTACCGGCGGAGGTTTACGCCAATGGGAGTCAATGGGCTTTACAGCCGCTAGGTGCGGCACTAGGTATCCTGATTTCAGCGTACCTCGTCATCCCTCTGATGTACAACCTTCGGATGTCGAGCCTTTTCGAGGTGATTTTTTTTATTCTTACATTCGGGATCGGTGAAAGAAGAATTTTTTATGTATACGATTCTGGGAGTGTTATACCGGTATCAATTTTCATTTGTGAAAGAGAGCGGAATATTTCCTTTTCCGAACAGTACCTGGAGAGACGGTACCGATCGCGCTTCGTGCGGATCATGGGCGTAGCTTTGTACGGCGTGTTCAACTTGTTGTACATGGGTGTCGCTCTTTACGCGCCCGTTTTGGCGATTTCTTCGGCTGCGGAGTTCCCGCAATGGATCGGCATTTTACTTGCTGGCGGCGTTTGCACCGTCTATACTGTGATCGTGAGTTTGACTTGGACATGAATTAAAATCACAAATCCTCGACCCGAAGTTCATACAATGGACGTAAAAAAGATATCTCTGCTACAAAATGCTAAAAATCGATAAATACATTGCTGTATTACAGTATCGCATTACTGCACTCTGTACTGTATTAGTAATGCGGACTGTATATTATTATAATAGTAGTCTTTAGCTCTATCTTGAGCATTTCATAAGGTATGGACGCATTGCGTCTACCAAAAGGACATGGAGGTGGAGCAATTGGATATTTGGCAGGGCAACTGGAGAGGGAGTGATGCCCTGATGGTCAGTATGTGCACAAATGGAGATGTGCAGCGCACAAACCTGAAAACGCAAAACAGATTCTTTTTAATATTATCCCATCAGGTATCCAAGCAGCCTTTTTCGCAGAAAAATTATCCCGCTATTCCAAACCGTTTACACAATACAAAGGCCAGAAAAGTTCTGCTTGCTTTTGCATCAAAAATCATTTTCATCGTTTTGCGGGGGAAAAAGCCCTGCTGGAATACCTGGGAAATCCCTCATATTGACAATATTGATCATCACTCCATTTCCGCTAGCCCCACCAATTGACCAAAAAAAACCCACCTACCCCTGCAGGACGGATTGTTGCAGGTTCCATTTCTACCCAGTCCCAAGGACCAATTTTCCTGGGTCCGAGTTCATCAGGGACAAATCCTCCGGGAGCGCCATGAAACACACTCATCCTTTAAAACTTTAGTAAATCTGCTAAATCAATGAGTTCTTTTGGATCGAATAAGTAATATAAAAATGAACTGTAGAGTGACGTTTCTAGACTCAAATTTGATCTACTGTACGGTATAATGTAAAAGTTTTACTTGTTTTTCATTCAAAAAAACAGCAGCTGATTGAATTCAGTAAATTTTCAGCAATCTGCTAATCTTCTTGATAAATTACTCAGTCCTTTTTCATAAGTCTGCTAGCTGGTGTAGATGCATAAAGAATCATTCTCGTGATAATTATACATAGGCTCCGTATATTGAGAAATATTTCCTGGTTCTGAATTTTCCGAAAAGACAAACAGAAGAGGATTCCGCTGTGCGTTATGCCTACGTAATCCATCTATACATAGTCATTATCTTATTGTGTGAAATCGAGTTACGAAAAAAGCCTCGAAAATTAAATGTTGCATGATTTTTATACTCGCATACCTAGACAAATTCCTAAAAGGCTTAAAATACTTCACACTTATTGTACTGTACTGTACATTGGAAATTGCACACATTTTGTAACCATATTTGATAAGGTATACGATCATATTGGTTATAAAGTATCAAGCATACGCAATGAATGACGCACGCATTTATACCGTTCTTTGTCAAAAATTGACCTTGTGAACTGAAGCTTGAATTCAACAACCTGACGCAGCAGAGGTTGAGCATGAAGCTCTCTCATGTTGCAATAAAACTGACCTGTCTTAAAAAAAAAAATGTATATTTAACCCAACTTTCCGCCAAGTTTTCACGGTCGCTCGAAGGTATCTTCGAATAGCTTTCCTTATCCGTCGTCGTCCCTGTTGATTCCGGAAAAAAAATTGGAAATTCTTGCTGTGTTGTGGGGAAATACGCGAAGAACAAAATTCGCTGGTGCAGAAAATTTTGTTCTTCGCGATGAAGCACATTGTTGCGTTTTTACGGAGGCTTCTTGCTGAATTACAGTATTATTTTTTTCCGGGGGACTTTCCTCTTGTTTTTGTACATGTTTCAGGGCGGATTGAGAGCAGTAATTTGGACTGATGTGTTCCAAATGATAGTCATGGTCATGGGGATGATTGCGATAATTGTCAGCGGATGCTTTCACGTCGGCGGCCTGGGGAGAGTGCTTGAGATCGCGCATGAGTTCTCGAGAACTTCTGTTTTCGAGTGAGAGTCGGTGCATACCATCTTTTTTTTTTATCTTCTTCCTTTCTTACAAATTAATTTTTTAATTTTTGAGTAGAAAATGCCAGTGTTCCCGAACCAGTGGTCCGCGGACCGGTCCGCGAGAAATTCGAGTACAGTACTTTGCACATGGATGAAGTATGCATACACTGAAGAAAACGAAAGTCGTCTTTATTGTCTATACACAAAATCCAAGAAGAGGAGCAAATACGAAAATACATTTACAAAGTTATAACTGGAATAATATTCTTAGCATTCCTTCTGAGTTCAGTTTTCATTTTGCATTTGGCTCCTTATTATAAAATATATTTTTTTTCCCTTTTGTCTTTACTCATTTTCCTTTCCAAGACCTGCGTGCTCACTTATTCAGACATGAGCCAATATTTTTTGTGGAGTTTCCAGGGCATTCACTTTGCAACATTACCAAACAGGAAAGTACAGTGCATGAAGATGCAATTTGATCCTACAAACACGAGTCTTGTGCATCAGTGCTTTGATTTAAAAAAAAGCAATGCTGGTTTGGATGCGGGAATGTTTCTTGAACCTTGTGAACACTGAAAAGCGGAAAATAAAGCTTGCTGTTCAATTCAATTCAATTCAGTTTTTAAAAAGTGACAGAATACTTTTTTTCGCAGTTAGCAGCTAGGTCTCACAATAATTTCCAAACTATGGTATCTTCTGTTTCATTCAAAAAAGTATAGGATGTGCAAGAGGGAATTTTTTCACTTTTTCATTTAAAAAATGCTCTCAGGTTTGTTGAATATCTGTAAAATTGTCTGTCAGTCCGCGAAAATATTTAGCCCTACTTCACCGATCCGCGGACCCAAAAAGGTTGGGAACACTGGAACATACGATGGTTGATTCATAAGTTTTTGTCATTCTTTTTTATCTTATTCTTGGGAGTGGTCGGTTGGGCTACATCGAGTAAAATCTTCGCCAGATCGTTTTCTGTTTAAATTATTATTCACTGTTCGTCTTTGACGTGGAGGGCATTAATAGATTAAAGATATAAAGTTTATCAGTCAAATTTAATTTTTAAATTCAAAGGCCGACAGACCTTCATGTCATGACGCTTTATAAAGCTCGTTATTTAACTTTTAGCACAAGTCACTATTTTGGTTCAGGGTGTAAGCTTTTAGCTTAAGCTTACGCTCTTTTTTTAGGCGACTTAGGAACTTGCAAATTTTGCTAATGATGCTAAATTTGCCGGAGATGGAAATCAGTAAAAAAAAAAACTGAGGTTTTTTCTACTGATGTGATTCTGAATCGAAAACTTGTGTCGTTAATTTCGAAAGCCTGATGGCGAAACACTATGGAATAATCTCTGTAATTAATGTCGCCTTTTGTTTTTCACGCAAATGTCAGACGTATGGAAAATGTTGCAGATTTTCATTCGACCCGTACATGAGACACACGACTTGGATGATCCTGGGCAATTCGATTGTTTTGTGGGTCGGAGTGCACGGAACGAATCACGCTTCGTTCCAGCGCTACAACAGTCTGCCTACGGTCGAAGCAGCGCAGAGGTTTGCAAAGTGTTGATGGCAATGCTTTTTTGCAAGACAGAGTTAGTTCGTTTCGGTTGAGACTCACTCATTGATTCCATTTGTGATTTGTTTCTCAATCGTCTTTGTCGTCGATGACTTCCCTAATCACTTTATATCGTTTTTCTCTTCCTCAGTAATCTTAGATACTCTGCGATTATAATGATGATTAAGCACTAATCCTAGCAAAAAAATGCTTCGTTTTATTTCTTATCGGTGATCACGTGCTTTCGCTCATTCAAATTCCTTGTTATTCGGCGATGACTTGATGTACGGGATATCAAGTCGGTATTCTCAATCAGAAATACTTCATTTACCTGTATATGTCCGTAACGATTGAATAGAATAATTTTTGAGGCGTTAATAAACCCTCTTACAGCAGCATTGAACTTTTTATTCATCAGTCAGTACACGAGCGATTTGCTGACATTGCAATGCGCATCGCAAAGCTAACAATGTGACAATAATGTGCGATTTTAAGATTTTTTCAAAACGCATCAGGCATATTATAGCTTCATCCACGACTAAGGGAAGGTTTTGAATTTTTATACTGCATACGAGTTTTTTTTTTTTTTTTTTTTTTAAGATAATGGAGGGTTAAGAAGTTTAGAAGGCCAATTATACGAAGTCCGAAGCGAAGTATGATATTAAAAAGTTGCGTCGATTAAAAACCAACTGTGACTGATATTCAGAAGTAGATACGCTTTTTGTTTGATTTCAATAAAACGTATTTTTGAACTCTTCAGCTTAAAACCTTCCGGAGCACGGTAGGGAACACGAGTGCGAAAAATGCGTTGGCATTTTACAGTTACACCTTTTCCGCAGCATTAAGCAAGCTTATTCGCTTATTTTTTTCTATGAATTATTCGTAAGCGAATAAATTTGGCGACTCACGAATAGCGATCTACTTCGAAAGGTCAATTTTGCTGAATGCTCCTGGGTCAATTATTGCTGTTTGGATGTCGATCCTCGCCGGAATTTCGATATTCGCCTTTTACGCTCACTGTGACCCACTGAAAGCAGGCGTGATCAAGAGGCCGGACGAAATCGTTCCATACTACGTGCTTAACGAGCTCTCTGCAATTTATGGACTACCAGGACTTTTCTTGGCTTGTCTCTTCAGCGGGGCTCTCAGGTATTCGATTTTTGGCAACTTTTTATTTTTATTTTTTAACTGGGCTTATTACGACAGTTTTTCGGATTTTTCTAAATTCTAAAAAAAAAAAAAAAACTGTGCGTGCCATCACGACCGCATTTTTATACCTTTCGAAATGGCTGTGACTGATTCGCCGAATTTATGTACTGTACATGCAATTCCGCTTCAAATACAAAAATGGACGGACTGAAAAACGTATATTTGTCCTGTTACTGAACAGTATTTGTGAAATATTTTCCTCTCCTTTTACTTACCGTATAAAATGTTTAGCATGTCTCGTGCGTCCGAACCTTCAAGCGAGATATTTTTGAATTTTTCAAACTTGAGAAAAATCCCTGAGTTTCAAACTCGACGTACGATTATTTTTTTCCTTGGTCTATTATTTATAATTTTCCACTGCGATACGTATTTATTTGACTGTAAAAATGCCATTCTCTGAATAACTCCCTTGCATTGAGCCCATATTTTCATTCATTGAAATGAAACGAAGCCGTCTGCAAACCTTTTAATTTTAACTTGTATGGGCCGCCTCAATTTCCTCTGATTGATTAACAGTCCTGTTTGACACACTTGGGTTTAAGATTTTTGAGAAAATTACAGAAATAAGTTAGCTCATGCATGTTTTTTTTTTTGCTTGCTCGATTCAATTTTCCGAGTATTCAATTATCAGTGATATTTTTATCACAGACCTATAACAGTATAAATTGGCCAAGGCACCCAATAACCATGATTTGGTTATAGGCCAAATCATCGGGGATTTTTTGTGCGACGGTTGGTACTGAAGTTTCCACGATTGTATTCTGCGAATTTTATTGAGAGAATAAGCAGTTTTTCAATCATAATTTTGAATTATTTTGTTCCTGTATGTCAGTGTAATTTTCATTCAATTAATTAACTTTCGTAAGGGATGAATCTTTTCCAGGTGGCCGAAAAAATATTTTTGTGGGCAGCATG